>SNQJ01S0061911.1:0-40214 GCA_010110895.2 Picea sitchensis | reverse complement strand
GTTAAGTCTTTTGGCACTTGAGAGTTTCTTAAGCTCTTCCTTAATGAGACAATTTCTTGTTCAAGTTTCTCACAATCTTCTTCTTTCTTCATCATTGGACATTTCTTACTTCTTCTATTCTTCTTGCTTCTTCGAGTAGAGTCTTCAAGGAAATGTTTTTTTGTATTAGTTTCTCAAAGTATTCTAATTGTTTCTTAAAGCTTTCAATTGTCTTTTCAAAACTACCCAATTCACTTCTTAGTTTTCTATGCATGTTTTTGAGCTTGTTATTTTCAATCTTAACATGAATCAATTTTTCAAAATTATCATCTTCTTGTTGAACCATTTTTTCTTCTTCTATTTTAGAATTGTTTTCTTCTTCATTGGAATCTTCTTCTTCCTCAGTATCATATTTTTCAATTTTTGGATAAGGGAATGCATGTTCAATATGTCCTACTCCTTCACAATTAAAACAAAAGAACACACCTCTAATAATTTCTTCAACATGTGAGTTGCAACTTGCTTCAAATTATTTTTATTTTGGATTTGCATAAATATCTTGTAGCTTTTTCCAAAGCTCCTTTGTTGATGCACATGATCCCACCTTGGCTTTTACTGAATCAATCAATCCATCAAGGATAGTATCTATTTCCAATTTGTTGCTCCTTCTTGCTTCCTTCTGAGCTACAGTCTTTAGTTTCTTCAGAGCCTTGTATCCTGAAACAACTGAGAACCAAACATCTTCCCCAAGAGATTTCAAGTAATTTTCCATTATATTACTTCAGTATTCAAAATTGCTTCCATCAAATGGTGGAATCCCATTTGGAATGTTGTCTTCCATTTCTTCTTAGGATCTTCCTTACATTGGTTAAACTGTACTAAAGGTAACATGCTCTGATACCAATTGTTGAAAATAAGAGGGGGGTGAATCAATATCAAGTACGATTTTTAACACTTTCAAAACTTCAATCAAATTACTTGTTACAAATTTTACTTCAAGCAAATTATGTATCCATTATATATCCAATGAGCAATGAAGAATATCCAATGATCAATAAAGAGTACTAGAAGAGATACACCATACACCATGCACAATAAACTTATGTGAAGCAATCATGAATTATTGTTCAAAGGAAGTAATGACTTCCAAATATAAAGGGAGGGATAAACATCCAAAAGGAAGATACAATCATCCAATATAAAGAGAGGGTTGACCTCTCCATCCTTGCCCCTTCCTTCCACCCAATAATATATGAGAGATAATAAAACTTTACATTAAATTATCACCATCAACCAACCATCACATAGAACCTGATAATGCTTCATGAGACTTCTTCAACTTCTACAATTCTTCACTTCTTGGAATACTCTGATCCTGTATATAATATTACTCAATGCATTCTTTGAAGCTCCTCCAAGTTTCACTCCTTGAATCCTCCCAGAAAAGGAGTTATAGAAAAAATGGTAGACCTTATTCAATTCTGGTTTATTTAGGAGAACGAACTTGTACAGCATGCCCCGCGCTCAATATTTAACATCAGATTCTGAAATTCGTACAAAGGAAACTAAATCCCATACTCTTTCCACTGCAATTGGTCTCACTTCATTTGGATTCTCTCTGAAGACGTTATGACTATTTTACCCAGAACACCTGTTTATGACTAGCTTCAGGACTAGTCAAAAACTCTATCTTCCACAGAGTGTATCTCCAAAATTATAGAGAATAAAGAGGTGAAACTTTTACCATAGGTACCTAGATATGTGTTCTCAATAGCCTCCGAATTTCACCATCTGAATCGTTCTAGAAACAAAGTTATAGCGAAAATGGTAAGATGACCTGTAAATAACATACCTTAGAACACATCACCAAAAGACTTCATCCTCCCTTGAAATTCAGCCTTCTTTACTTCAAATTTCCTCAGAAATTCGACTTATATCTCCTTGTTCATTAATAAACTTGTGTGTTTTGAAAAATGAATGTATAATGAGATTTATTTATACCCTTTATGTCACTTCCTTTTAACATTAGGGCCGACATGTAGTTTTTTCTTCAATTCACATTGTCATCTTCAAATTTATTTCTCCTCAATTGTGAGGATCCACATGACGTGCCACATACCACCGGAAGAGACATGACTTATACTATCCATCCATGGGTGTTGTATCTGCATGTGTAATTTCCTTCATGTCTATCTACTTCGATCAATCTTGGGGTCGAAAACTAATGACTAGGGTTGACATCAATGACAACAACCAATCTTCCAACATGTAGTTTTCCCAAGCCTCCATCACGAGGAATTTGTTTTTCCAATCTAACACTGTCAAATTGGAATCAAAGCCCATAGGAAATGAAACAATCCCAAGGGTTCTTCGAATCCTTTTTTTTAAACAATGCAGAAGCTTAATTGAACCTAACATGAACCAAATGAAGGTTTCTACCTAAAGCCATGGTACAAGCTATGGAAAGAACACCAAATGAATAGGAACTAGAGATAACATATACCATAATTTTTTAATTTTAATTTTTTATTTTTATCCTATACAAAGGGTTTTGCATAAATTAGAAGGCCCAAAAATAGTGACACTTATATATACAATAGCCTAGTGGCCATGAAAATGTGACGTTGAGCCATTTGCAGAGAGTACAAGAACATGTCATACTGATTACCTAAATGTTTGTGTCCATTGTGGGGAAAAGCACACAAATCCAGACAATGGTTAAGACATTTAACATGCCTAAATGCTTGCAATTTGTTCAACTTTGAATCAATTCACAATTACCATGTCTAAACCAATTTGCAAGCCCCAAATGCATACTTGTATAAAAATGTAGACTAGTTTGCACAAACACTAACAAGAGGAGATGTGTATAGAGTGTCATCAAAGGAAGGCACATAGAGAGAAACCAATATGATTCACCAACCCAAAATACAAGGAGATGTTTTCCTAAAGTACTAGTGAATGAGGTGTTCCCCTCCTCATCACACACATGGACCACAAGAACCCATCTTCAATGTTGATTAAAAAACCATCGTGATATGCCATCACAAAGGTTAATATATTGTGGGATTGATCATCAATATAAAGTTTCTCCATTTGATTACATATGAGCAACCATAAACTATTGAATAGATCTAGCATTGCATTAACAATCACAACCTCTGTCAACAACTACTTTAACACCACCCCAATGTAATTTTAGTTTTAGATATTGTTTAGTTTTTTTTACATTAAATGTTGAGAAGTAAAGCCTTTACTATTATAGCAACAACCTTATTTTATATTAAATTATATTAAATATTTATATTGTATTTTTAGTAAAACCTTTGCAATACCTAAACTCTATTATGATTGTTATAATATCCCTCTTATCAAAAAATAATTACTGCACCATTACAAAAATTTGCCTAATTGTTTTTTAAAGTTTACATAAATAAAATCATTAAATATTAAAATTTAATTTTTCTATAAAATACCTCCTATCAAAAATAATTATTAATTCTTAACCATTACAAAACTTTCCCTATTTTTTTAAAAGGTATAAGTAGGTAAAATGAATATCGTAGTCCCTTTAAGCATGGACTAATATATATTCTATTTCCATTATTCAATATTATAAATGGCATTAAGAATTAATAGGTTGACAAAAGAGTACCCAATATTTGTTCTTCTCACAATATTTGGGATCTAATGAGTTATTTAATAAACACCCCGAAAGACCTTTCAATTAACTTTTAATTATCTTAATAAGCGATTGAAAACTTGTTCATTTAACTATCAATCCGAGGTCATTTAGGTCTTACGATCACCCATGCACTGTATATGCAAAGGATTCTTGTTGTTTGTGTAAGTTGTAGTATGTTAATGTCACAAATCAAGCATTCAAGGACACTTTGATCAAGTCACCAGATTATGCTAAATTGTGAGAAAGTAACTGCCAATTGTACTGGAAAGAAAGATCACTCTTGCAGAAAATAAATCACTTTTGCATAAATTGAAACTACAACTATAGAATTGAGATTGTACTCGCTGAATTGAGAATCACACTTGAAATCACTCTTTGCAGAAATTGAAACACACTTGCTGAATTGAAATCACACCTTACAGGAAAGTAAAGCTATGCTATATCCTAATGGTGACTGATTTCAATATGTTGGAGTCCTTGTTCACAACAACCATGTGTCGCTCATCAATCATTAAGCAAGACTTGTGAAAATAACCAATTAAGATGTTGCTACAAGTGGAGTTGCAACAATGCGAGTTGCAGCAACGGAGCTGCAACACACGAATTGCTGCACGAAATTATTACAACACGAGTTGTCGCAAATAAACTCACACAAATTGCAGTCTTTAAAATAGATCTAAAATGAGTCGTATCTTACAATCAAAACCACACAATACACACTCTTGAAACCGAATTCAATGAGTTGTAGCAGAAAGGGAAACAAAAAAAGATAAACAAACTGTTGTTTACTTGTGAAACTGTATTCTTTCAATTAACAGTCTAGATCCCACATAGGTTACAGTTATTCAGAACAAGGTTAAATCTATACAAACAACAACTTAAATCACATAACTAAATCTACCCAAATCAATGATTCTAAATGTGAAAGAAAATATGCACAGTTTTATATATTCACAGTCTATGAATTGAAACAAATTAAAAGGTAGCTATGAAAGAAAATAAGAAGTGCAACAAACCACTAAAATTCAAAATTAATTAATGTAAACTACAGGTTCTAGTTCTACAGATAGTACCTGGCTAAGGAGGGGGCACTACACCCTTAAACGAGGCACTAGAAGATTAATTCAAAACCATTCAAACGCTCAATGCATCAACACACAACTAAACGAAAGCAAGAATATTATATTATCAAAGTCTAGAAGTACAACAAAAATGTTTGATTACACAGAAAATTATAATGCATTCATAATCTAATAGCTCGAGTCTTATTATAATGCATTCATAATCTAAAATCTAATAGCTCGAGTCTTATTGTAATGCATTCATAATCTAAAATTATACAAGAGGTGGATGGACAACCATGCAGAGAAGGCTATTCATCAGTTATCACTATCTCTGGAAAAGATTGAGAATTGTTGATTCAATCCTTTTTCTGTTGATCGCATGTCCTGAATAGTCATGATGTGGTTGTAGTGTTGGTGGGGATTTAATTAGGACTGTAGCGTCAAGAGATCTGTTGTATGCCGAAGTGTAGCAATTGTTGTTTGGAAACTGAACTGCATTTGATTTGATTGTGTTTAGAATATCAACAAGTGGGTCTTTTGGTAGTTACGTCGGACTAGAAAAGCAACAACAAGAGTATCGCCCTGAACTGCAGCAACTGAAATATCGGTCGGAACTACAACAATGATGTCGTGCCTTGGAAGTGTAGCAATGGTGTTGCCCCTTGGAAGTGCAACAATGGTGTTGCAGCCTTTGTAGACCTTTTCTGCATACAAATGTCAGTATAAATAAACAACAAATTCCTCAGAAGACATGCAATAATAATCGTAAAATGGCATAGAAGATGTGAATTGTACCTTGGTTCCAAAATAAACCAGTTATATGGAAGAAATGTCTTAAAGAGTAAATGATGATCAAAACGGTATGGGAAAAAGTGTTGGATGGGTGCCAAAAATATGCCAATTCAGGAGCCCATCACACCCACATAAAACATTCCTCCATAAAATAAATAATAAGTTTAACTTTGAAAGTTATTACTTATCAATCATAATAACTCGCACGTGGTAGAATCTTGTTGGCATGTTAGAAACCCTTCGTTTCTCCATTTAATTGAACTCAATATTGTCAAGACACCTCCACACACATTTTTAGTGGATGCTCTAGATATTTCCAAGAGAGAAATAAACAAGAGCATTTGGTTTGACCTTTAGAAAGCTTACTTTCAGTCCATGTGGCTGGAACCCAAAGAACCACTTTCCCTAAAGCTTCATCACTACCCCAATTTATATCTTCACTTCAAAAATGGATTCATCAAACACCCTAGAGACACTAGACTTGAGTTGCATTAAAACCCATAGGTACATTAAACGAATTGAAAGGGAAAAATATTTTATTATATATGAGACATGTCCACATCTGTTATTACGTCGAAGGATTTATTTTAAGGGGAAGTCTCTTGAGATTTTTCGTTGTATGTCAATGACAAATTGAATAATGCCATTTGTTTTATTTTTTTTATTGAACAAACATATCCCTTGCCTTGAATTGTATGCCACCTCATTAATTTTCCTTGTCAGGAACTATTTGTTGGCTGTTAAAATTTAAAACTCCTACCATTTTTTCCTTCCACCTCATTAATTTTCCCTTTCTGTGAATTGTCTATTAGATGAGGCAGGTGAGGACTACACACAACCAACAACAGGTTGGTAGATTTTCTCTTTATATATATATATATATATATATATATATATATATATATATATATATATATATAAACCTGCTCTTTTTCCTTTCACCTATGGCTGGTAAGTATTTCTTCTGTGAAAGGGGTTATGAAAATGTAGAAGAAGACTCACACCTCTGAGAAAGCTGACATGCCTACCTTCCTGAACTCACATAGTTTCTCCAGGCCATATATTTTAGTGTTGGCTAGGTCTTTGTATCCCACACACAAGGGCCTTTGCTTACATGATTTTTCCTCATGAGTATGCTTTTATTTGTTTATTCCGTAGAAGCATAGTAGTACCAGCAACAACAATACTAGTAGCATGAGAGCTAGCAACTAAGGTAGCATCATAAGTAAAGGTAGCTAGAGAATAG
The DNA here is from genome assembly GCA_010110895.2 of Picea sitchensis. NCBI lineage: Eukaryota > Viridiplantae > Streptophyta > Pinopsida > Pinales > Pinaceae > Picea > Picea sitchensis. The sequence goes on along the minus strand of SNQJ01S0061911.1, from coordinate 33,448 downwards.
CTAGTGGAAGAACACAATGAGGCACTAGTGTAAGCACCAACAGATCGATAAACATATAGAATAACATATATAGAAGTAGATGTGGTTTCAAAAAATTGAATATATATCTCTATATATATATTAAAAAATTCAAAAATTTCGAAGATCTATGACAACTATGCTAAAAAATGCTTCCCCATAAGTTCTTTAGAAGGTCGATGACCTTGTTGATTTTTTTTTAATTTGGCATTAATGATTTTTATAGACATATAATATACGTAATTTAGAGAAGCAGAGGATCAAATGAAAATTGGACCTAGATAACCTGGTTATTGTGTTACTCGTCCAAGTGTTTTTGTCTAAATGATAGCTGGACTAGGCTTGTTGTAGCATCTCAACCATCTCTTTATGGGAGATTAGACAGAAAGGAAAGGTGCGACGATATGAATAGGGAAGGTATTCTTGCTGCATTTTATTTATCTGCATACAAATATCATGTAATCCACTATCATTTATCTTTTAAAAGTGATTATATCTCTATATGTTTAATCCGGTTAAAATAATTTTTTAGAAAAAGTATTTTGTAGTTAGCCTTCATAATTAATAACTTAATTTCTTTTTTCATTATGAGCATATATAATATCCCTGTAGATTCTACATGGCCATGAAAAAGAACCTTGACAGAAGATCATACCTGATTGTTTTTTGGGTCACCTAACATAAATGAAATTAACATTGCCCAAATTTAAAATAAAACATGAAACCAATTGGTAACATAGTCTTGCCCAGATAGGTTCGACCTGGATGGAGTCTGATCTATTACATTCGACTCGGGAGATTCAGAGTCCTTGAGCTGCTTTTAAAGATATCATGGGAGTGAAATATGTCCAACCCTGAGAATTCTTTGAGGACTTCGTCTGACACAATTTCAGCTACAAAAAAAGGGAAAAATGTGCTTATTAATACAATAGAAACAAAATTATATCCCAGGAAACCATTTCAAAAGGATAAAACTAAAACATTCTTCAGAAGAAAAAAATTGTGTAAGTCGGTTGATAATGCGTTGGCATTGATCCACTTATTCGAAATTTGATCTGTGGTTGCATGGCCTTTGATTCATTTCAATTAATTTGGAGCCACTTGCTCAATTTGTGTTTTCATGGCTCTTGATTCGAGAACAAGTTTTTTCTCTGATCTCACAACTTTTTGTTCTTATTCCAGTGATGTAGGCTTATGACCTCAACTTGCTCACAACAATTTCCAATCTTGATTCACGAGCATAACCGATCCCGACTTCCCAACTTTCCAACAACATCTAGATCTAATTAAGACTAGAGTCTTCATCTTCTACTACAATATACTCTTCCTCCTCGTAGCCAAGGTCCTGCACTTCAAATGTCTTTTGGTTTGAGTGGTTGGTTAGATTGTTTTCATCATTCCGAGGAATAGGCAGGCAATGGTGTTGCCAATCCTTCCTCATTTTCTGGTGCTTCCAAACCATTACCAATACCAAGTTGATAATGTACTGCAATGTTCATTTGCAATACGAGAGAAAATTACAGGAAAAACACACATGTGAAACAACACATCGATTGAAAATGAAAGAAAAGATGAGAAGCAAAATAGAAATTCATACTAGGAATGAATGAGGCATCTACTAATTTTTTCACAACTATTGGGCACTGCACTAAATGATAATAATATATGAACAAAGATTTTCCTTTTCCTTCATTGGTTCAACTCCTGCAAGTGATATTGTATATTCTACTTTTATCCTCACTATTGGTGGGTATCAATCTTTATCTATAGGTGTTAAACCTTGGCATATAGAAATTCCATTTTGACATCTAATTTGGTATGCCAATTTTTAATGCCCAACACCTGAATTACTCAATATGGAGGAGACCATGTCGTAAAAGATCTGTAGTCAAACCATTAACCATGAATGAATCCAACATACAATGCATATATAACCCATTTGAATGGCATGCAACGGCTTGAAGTGTTGGGATGAAGCCATCAAATGAACAATTTGAGAAAACATTTCACCATTCAACAAAGAATAACCATTGTCTCCCCCCAACATCATAAGCCAAACCTGCAATAGTTAATATTGTCTGAAAATTTAATTTTAAATTCAAATAAAGGAAGAAGCAAGAGAGTTAAGTGTACTTAGTAATTCCCAATCTTGTTTAGAAACAATAAAAAGTCTCTCAATAGGAACATCAAATTCATACCCAGGAAGCTTACACATAATGTCTTAAGATCATATTTCAAGGAAACGACATAAACATGAGTATAACATACTTGCAATAAGTCTTTGTACATGAAAGCAAGAATCCATGTAACATCCCTAGCCCCAAGAAGAATTGGGGATTTCACCCAATTTCACCACGGATGCTTTGCAATTTATGAATTTCAGTCAATTACAGGTTGAAAATGCCCAATGCGAGATTTAGAATTGGGGATTTTTAATCCCTGGTGCTAAATTTCTCAAATTCCTCAGGAATTCTTTCCCAATTTCATAGGAATACTTTTTTCAAACACATCAGAGACATTCTATGAAATTCAAATTTTTGTAACTTATATCTCCAACGTTTTGCTAGCTAGCCCATGCGGGATCAGTATTGAACAAGTGGCTCTGATACCATATTGTAACGTCCCTAGCCTCAAGTTGGGCTACGCCACTCAAAATTTTGTCTTCTATCATAGTTTCATTTTCAAATTTCTTTAAATTTATGCCTCTTATGACTTTGTAATGTACCCAGCCACCTTGATGAGTCTCGTTACCCCTATTCCTATCTCTGATACCATTTAAATAACATAACATGACCTACATATAAATACAACATATGAAATGCAACTAGTATACCAATTCATACATAAACATATACATTTAAGCATACATAATTGACATAAATGTATATACATTACTCAGTAGATTAATACACAAAGTAAATAACATGTAAACACATAGAAATACACTTATCTTTTAATGGTAAATCACTGATTGTGTCCAGATCTCAGACATTCCACCCAACCATAGACTCTGCTACTCATAAAATCTCAGTATTGGCCATCCTTGCTCTGTCCTTTGCCTTGGGATTTAGGGCCACCCTTTCTGGGATTCTGCTACGATGGGTTTGTAGAACCAAAATCTCACTTATTCTTTTGCTTGAACTTCTTCTCAATCTTGACAACATATTGGTAAGAAAATCCTATTGAGGATATGTTCAAGAACTCAATATCTGTTTGGATGTACCTGTGTAGGTCATTGCGGTACTTTAAAACCAGGTGTCACTTGGAGTCTTTAATACAAATCTTTGTGCACAAGGTATAGAATATGTTGGTGTATTCTGGCACCGTATCATCTCTCTCCCGATGCAGAGTTTTCCATCTCATGTATTGGTCATTATATTTTCCAACAAGGTAGTATTTCTCCTTGAGGGAATCAACAAAATCCGCCCAAGTGGGAATCAACAAAATCACCACCAAAAAAAATCGAATCTGCCTTCAAACACTGCATAGGGACCAAGAATCTATGCATAGGCAAGGGATCCAACAATCAATGGCCACCTTGCAGTTCATCAACAAAGAGGTTTGGCCTATGAAACTTGATTGGTGGGGATTTTGACCATAGAACTTTGACCATAGTTCTACTTGATTGGTGGGGACTTTGACCATAGAACTTTGTCCCTAAGGGATTTGACACATGTCAACATGACACAAAAACAATTGAGTTTGTTCATTTTTTAACTCATTCATTTACAAGTAATGATAAAGATCAATATTAAGGATATATATAAAGGCATACGAGTCATAGTTGTTTAAGATATTTATGGTCATACATGAATGCAAACATATAGGAATTGGTTCACAACAATTGTTTGGTTGTTCTTTGTGCATATGCATACTATTCACTTCCATATGTCAACAAGATGATGAATATTCCTAATGTCCATGGGCATGCCATAACACCTAACCTTGCAAGAAACATTCAAAGTAGCTTGCATTCGAGGCTTTGTTCAACCTAGCCACCACTAAATACATCTTCAATGTTTGTTGTTTTTGTTTTGATTGTTAAGAGTAGGAGTAGAACAACAAAACCACTTATTTTGTAGAGAGTTGTCTCACTTATTTACCTAGATCCTCGTAGTGATTTATACCAATATGTGTGAGAGCAAGTGTTCCATTGCAAACCCTCTTGTATATCTAGGTTTCATTTTAAATTCCATTTTATATTTTATTCAGTTTATAAACATAAGGACATAATTCACTACACAATACTAGTTCTTGGTATTGAATTGGCACAAGCATGCAAAAAACATGGGAATGCCTTAAAATTCAAGATGTTGGACATATACAAACTAGTAAGTCATAGTAATAACTAGTTGTTTATATAATACATGGAACAGGGAGGGGGGGGATTGTGGCAGAGGTGGGGGAAGGAAATTTTTAAGGCAAAGGAAATAAAATAAACAATGAACACTTAAAGGGACTAGATATAAATCCACAACTCTACTATTTCCAATAAAACTATTCACATATCATTGCACATTTAACGACTACTAAAATAAATAGAAGTTTATGGTACATTTTCGTATAGGTATAAAAGAAGAACAAATGCAAGCCATGTTGAGAACATGTGTAAAAAAGCCATCACCAAATGGAAAGGAATTCAATGTTCTACCACATAGGAAACAACATAGGCACATACCTTATCTTCTATAGGAAAGCAACCATCATATCCTAGACCCCTAAAATAGTATAGAGACACAAACTCAAACATAACTATAAAACACCCAAAAAAACTTGTATTGAATATAGGTGGACACAAATTAAATACCCTTGATAGGAGAGAATGGGGATGCCCAACAATCATGGAGCCCATTTTGATAGTTCAAAAAGAGAAAGGAAAAAAATATTCTTAAAGCCTAAAGGGATCACCTTGAACCAATACGGAAAGGACCCGATATTGTACCAATTCAACCAAGGAGAGACGAATATAAATCCTTGCAATAAAAACAAAAGAGAATCATATACATGACCAAACGAGAAGCATGAATTCAATGATTTTGCAATGCAAATGAAGGCATAGCCACAAACCTTATTCTTTGAGGTGAAATAGCCTTGGAAGTCTGAACCGCATAACTATCCTTATGTCCACAGACTAAATATATTCAATAATAAATGTAGTTAACCCAAGGGTTAGATATGAGCAATTTGTAAAAGCAATCCAATTTGACTATGTCATATAGTGATTAGAGCCAATAGTAATGCAACACCCCCAAGGATTCCAAAATTTATTTTTATTTTTATAATGCACAAGATGAATTTGATCCCACTAGGAACTAAACGAAGGTATCTATCTCGATCCATTGTAAAATCTATTGAAAGAGCACCAAATGAACAAAGACTAGTTATAACATATATCATCTATTCAACCAAAGACAGACAAACATAAATCCCTTGGAAAGGCCCAATATGGTAGCAATGATTCAACCAAAGAGAGATGAATAGAAATCCTTGCAATAACACCAAAAGACACATAAATATATGACCAACCACAAGTGTATTCAATGTTTCACAAGGAAAAAGAGGATGTATCCACATATCTTATTCTATGAGGTGAAACAACATTGGAAGTTTGAACTGCATAATGATATAGATGTCCATAGATTTAAGATCTTCCACAGTGAATGCAGTTTTCCCAAGCCTTCATCACAAGGAATTTGTTTTCCCAATCTAACACTATCCAATTGTAATCAGAGCCCATAGGAAATGCAACAACCCCAAGGGTTCTCTGAATCCTCTTTTTAAACAATGCACAAGCTTAATTGAACCTGACATGAACCAAATGAAGGTTTCTACCTCAAGCCATGGCACAAGCTATGGCAAGAACACCAAATGAATAGGAACTAGAGATAACATATAGCATGATTTTTTAATTTTTAATTTTATTTTTATCATAAACAAAGGTTTCTACATAAATTATAAGGCCTAAAAGTAGTGAGACTTATATATACAATAGCTTAGTGGCCATGAAACTGTGGGGTGGAGCCATTTGCAGAGAGTACAAGAACAAGTCATACTGCTTGGCTAAATGTCTGTGTCCATTATGGGGAAAAGAACATAATCCAGACAATGGTTAAGACATTTAACATGCGTAAATGCTTGCAAATTGTTCAACTTTGAATCAATTCACAATTACCATGTCTAAACCAATTTTCAAGCCCCAAATGCATACTTGTAGAAAAATGTAGACTAATTTGCACGAACACTAACAAGAGGAGATGTGTATAGAGTGCCATCCAAGGAAGGCACATAGAGAGAAACCAATATGATTCACCAAACCAAACTACAAGGAGATGTTTTCCTAAAGTACTAGTGAATGAGGTGTTCCCCTCCTCATCACACACAAGGACCACAAGAACCCATCTTCAATGTTGATTAAAAAAACCATTGTGAAATTCCATCACAAAGGCTAAAATATTTTTGGATTGATCATCAATATAAAGTTTCTCCATTTGATTACATATGAGCAACCCTAAACTATTGAATAAATCTAGCATTGCATTAACAATCACAACCTTTGTCAACAACTACTTTAACACCACCCCACTATAATTTTAGTTTTAGATATTGTTTAGTTTTTTTTACATTAAATGTTGACAAGTAAAGCCTTTAATAACATAACAACAACCTTATTTTATATTAAATTATATTAAATATTAATATTGTATTTTTAAAGTTTTAATATTAATATTAAAACTTTGCCGGTTTTTTTTTTAAAGTTTACATAAATAAAATCATATTAAATATTAATATTGCATTTTTCTATAAAATACCTCTTATCAAAAATAATTATTAACTCTGAACCATTACAAAACTTTGCCTAATTTTTATAAAAGTATAAGTAGGTAAAATGAATATCATAGTCCCTTTAAGCATGGACTAATATATATTCTATTTCTATTATTCAATATTATAAATAGCATTAAGAATTAATAGGTTTACAAAAGAGTACCCAATATTTATTCTTCTCACAATATTTGAGATCTAATGAGTTATTTAATAAACACCCCAACAGACCTTTCAATTACCTTTTAATTATCTTAATAAGCGATTGGAAAGTTGTTCATTTAATTATCAATCAGAGATTATTTAGGTCTTACGATCTACCATGCACTGTATATGCAAAGGATTCTTTTTGTTTGTGTAAGTCGTAGTATGATAATGTCACGAATCAAGCATTCAAGGACACTTTGATGTAGTCACCAAATTATGTTAAATTACGAGAAAGTAATTGTCAAATGTACTAGAAAGAAAGATCACTCTTGTAGAAAATAAATCACTCTTGCATAAATTGAAACTACAACTACGAAATTGAAATTGTACTGGTTGAATTGAGAATCACACTTGAAATCACTCTTTGCAAAAATTGAAACACACTTGCTGAATTGAAATCACACCTTGCAGGAAAGTAAAGCTATGTTATATCCTAATGGTGACAGATTTTAGTATGCCGGAATCCTTGTTCACAAGAACCATGTGTCGCTCATCAATAATTAAGAAAGACTTATGAAAATAACCAATTAAGATGCTGCTACAAGCGGAGTTGCAACAAAGTGAGTTGCAGCAAGGAACCTGCAACACACAAATTGCAGCATGAAATGATTACAACACAAGTTGCAACAAATAAACTCACACAAATTGCAGTCTTTAAAATAGATCTAAAATGAGTTGTAGCTACAATAAAATCACACAATACACACTCTCGAAACTGAATTCAATGAGTTGCAACAGAAAGGGAAACACAAAAAGATAAACAAAGTGCAGTTTACTTGTGAAACTGCATTCTTTCAACAAACAGTTTAGATCCCACATAGATTACAGTTATTTAGCACAAGGTTAAATCTATACAAACAACAACTTAAAATCAAAGAACTGAATCTAACCAAATCAATGATTCTAAATGTGAAATAAAATATGCACAATTTTATATATTCACGGTCTATGAATTGCGACAAATTAATAGGTAGCTATGAAAGAAAATCAAAAGTGCAACAAACCACTAAAATGTAGAAGTAATTAATGTAAACTACAGGTTCTAGTTCTACAGATAGTACCTGGATAAGGATGGGGCCTACCTCCTTAGACGAGGCACTAGAAGATTAATTCAAAACCATTCAAACGCTCAACGCATCAACACACAACTAAATGAAAGAAAGAAGATTATATTATGAATGTCTGGAAGTACAACAACAATGTTCGATTACACGACAAATTATCCTTCCTCCTAAGCTCTAATAGTTCGAGTCTTCTTATAATTCATTCATAATTTAAAATTATACAAGAGGTGGATGGACAAACATGCAGAGCAGTTTGTTCATCTGTTATTGCTATATCTAGAAAATATTGAGCATTGCTAATTCAACTGATGGACCAAGATCTTCATTTCGATGATCCTTTGTTTGTTGATCACATGTCCTAAACAATAATGACGTGGTTGTAGCGTTGGCGGGGCTTTAATTAGGACTGTAGTGTCAAGAGATATGTTGTATGCCGAAGTGCAGCAACTGTTGTTTGGAAACTGAACTACATCTGATTCGATTATGTTCGGAATATCAACAAGTGGGTCTTTTGGTAGTTACGTCAGCCTGAAATAACAACAACAAGAATATTGGACTGAACTGCAGCAACTGAAATATTAGTTGAAACTACAACAATGATGTCATGCCTTGGAAGTGCAGCAACGATGTTTCGCTTTGGAAGTGCAGCAACAATATTGTGCCTTGGAAGTGAAACAATGGTGTTGCAGCCTTTGTAGACCATTTCTGCATACAAATGTCAGTATAAAGAAACAACAAATTCCACAGAAGACATGCAATAATAATCGTAAAATGGCATAGAATATGTGAATTGAACCTAGTTCCAAAATAAACCAGTTATATGGAAGAAATGTCTTAAAGAGGAAAGGATGATCAAAACGGTATGGGAAAAAGTTTTGGATGGGTGCCCAAAAATTCCAATTCAGGGGCCCATCATACCCACATAAAACATTCCTCCATAAAATAAACTATCACAACAACAAACTCGTGGCTGGTATACGCCGAAAGGTTCGACGTACACCAGCTCCTAACACAAACCCACACCCTTGGAAATCATCAAGAATGCCCCTACCTCCTCTGCATTTCAACAAACTAGGTCCCTTCGCCGGCAATGAATCCCAACCCTTCGACCACCACAAATATTCCTCAATTTTTACAAAATAATCGATCCACAACCGTCAATGCAACTTTTACAGACCAACTCAAACTACAATGCCAATAAATTCACAGAACATCGGGCCTGAACCCGAAAAAAAACAGTGTCCACCATTCAAGAACACACTAAAAATAGGTTATGCTCATCGTGAATCCACGCTTCCGCTCAAATTTGGAGGAAAACCTTTGAATGCTTCAATGAAAGCCAAAACTCTATTGTCACGCCAGGGTTTTGAGCACCGAAAAGCTTCTCTTTATTCGTTAAGGAGAAATAATAAAAAAATTTAAAGAAAAAGGCTCGTTACAAATTCGATCCACTGCTCTACTTGCTCCACAATTTTCCCTATCAGATGTCTCAGTCATTACCATCCAACGCCGTTCCTTTTTTCATTCCCCCCAAACTTGTGGTTGGTAAAATGAAACGTGGTCATAAAATGAAACACACGACTGTACATGGCCATAAATGGTTGCGTTTCATATTCACATGTCTCCACTTTATAACAAAATCTTAATCTTTGTTAATCACTCAGACGTGACAATTAGCTAGCCACCATAGTAAATTTTAAATATGATCAAGTAAAAGTAAAAAAATAAACATGTAAACGAATGTCTTTATAATAGTGAGGAAGTTAGTGGTTGAAATCACAACCATTGATTTATTGGGATGACTAAGAATATTCCATCAATATTTAATCTTGTCCATACAAAACTGATTAAGCACTAAAAACCTATTAAATGTGCCCATTGTCAATAGGTATATGCCTTTCGGCGTAATAATAAGTTTAACATTTAAAATTACTACTTATCAATCATAATAACTCACACATGGTAGAATATTGTTGGCTTGTTAGAACCCCTTTGTTTCTCCATTTAATTGATCTCAATATTGACAAGACACCTCCACACACATTTTTAGTGGTTGGAACCCAAAGAACCACTTTCCCCAAAGCTCTATCACTACCCCAATTTATATCTTCACTTCGAAAATGGATTCATCAAACACCCTAGAGACACTAGACTTGTGTTGCATTAAGCCCCATAGGTACATTAGACGAATTGAAAGGGAAAAATATTTTATTAGATATTAGGCATGTCCACATTTGTTATTACGTCGAAGAAGTTCTTTTAAGGGGAAGTCTCTTGAGATTTTTTGTCATATGTCAATGACGAATTGAACAATGCCATTTGTTTTATTTCTTTTTAGTGAACAAACATATCCCTTGCCTTGAACTGTATGCCACTTCATTAATTTTCCCTTACCATGAACTATCTATCTTTATATATATATATATATACCTGCTCTTTTTTCTTGCACCCCTGGCTGGTAAGTATTTCTTCTTTAAAAGGGGTGATGAAAAGGTAGAAGAAGAGTCACACCTCTGGGAAAGATATATATATATATATATATAAACCTGCTCTTTTTTCTTGTACCCCTGGCTGATAAGTATTTCTTCTTTAAAAGGGGTTATGAAAAGGTAGAAGAAGAGTCACACCTCTGGGAACGATGACATGCCTACCTTCCTGAAATCACATAGTTTCTCCACGACATAGAGTTTAGTGTTGGCTAGGTCTTTGTATCCCACGCACGAGGGTCTCTTCTTACATGATTTTTCCTCATGAATATGCTTTTATTTGTTTATTTCGTAGAAGCATCAGTAGTACCAGCAACAACAATACCAGTAGCATGAGAGCTAGCAGCTAAGGTAGCATCATAAGTAAAGGTAGCTAGAGAATAGCTAGTGGAAGAACACAATGGGGCACTAGTGTAAGCACTAGTAGATTGAGAAGCATATAGAATAGCATAGCTAGAATTAGATGCAGTTTAAAAAAATTGAATATATATCTCTATATATATTCAAAAGTTCAAAATTTTTGAAGCTCTACGAAAAATATGCTCATAAATGCTTCTTCAGAAGTTCTTTAGAAGGTCGGTGACCTTGTTGATTTTTTTTTTAATTTGGCATTGATGCTTTTTATAGACATATAATATACGTAATTTAGATAAGCAGAGGATCAAAGACAAATTGGCCCTAGATAACCTGGTTGTTGTGTTACTCATCTAGGTGTTTTTGTCTAAATCATAGTTGGACTAGGATTGTTGTAACATCTCAACCATGTCTTTACGAGAGATCAGAGACAAAGGAAAGGTGCAATGATATGAGTAGGGAAGGTATTCTTGCTGCATTTTATTTATCTTGATACAAATATCATGTAATCCACTATCATTTATCTTTTAAAAGTGATTATATCTCTATATGTTTAATTCGGTTAAAATAATTTTTTTAGAAAAAGTATTTTGTAGTTAGCCTTCATAATTAAAAGCTTAATTTCTTTTTCCATTGTGAGCATATATAATATCCCTCTAGATTCTACTTGTCCATGAAAAAGAACCTTTACAGAATATCATACCTGATTTGTTTTTGGGTCACCTAACATAAATGAGATTAACATTGCCTAAATTTAAAATAAAACATAAAACCAATTGGTAACATAGTCTCGCCCAGATAGGTTCAACTTAGATGGAGTCTGATCTATTACTTCATCTCAGGAGATTCAGAGTCCTTGAGATCTTTTTTAAATATATCATGAGTGTGAAATATGTCCAACCCTAAGAATTCTTCGAGGACTTCGTCCGACACAATTTCAACTACAAAAAGGGGGAAATGTGCTTATTAATACAATAGAAACAAAATTATATCCCAGGCAACCATTTCAAAAGGATAAAACTAAAACTTTCTTGAGAAGAAAAAAATTATGTATGTCGGTTGATGATGCGTTGGCATTGATCCACTTATTCGAAATTTGATCTGTGGTTGCATGGCCTTTCATTCATTTCAATTAATTTGGAGCCACTTGTTCAATTTGTGTTTTCATGGCTCTTGATTCAGGAACAAAGTTGTTTCTCTTATCTCGCAACTTTCTGTTCTTATTCCAGTGATGCAGGCTTATGACCTCGACTTTCTCACAATAATTTCCAATCTTGATTCACGAGAAGAACCGATCCCGACTTCCCGACTTGCCAACAACATCTATATCTAATTAACACCAGAGTCTTCATCTTCTACTACAATATACTCTTCCTCGTGGTAGCAAGGGTCCTACACTTCAGATGTCTTTTGTTTTGAGTGGTTGGTTACATCATTTTCATCGTTCTTCGAGGAATAGGTTGGCATTGGTGTTTCCAATCCTTCCTCCTTGTCTGGTTCTTCCAAACCATTACTAATACCAAGTTGATAATCTAATGCAATGTGCATTTTTAATACAAGATAAAATTACAGGAAAAACACACATATGCAACAACACATCGATTGAAAATGAAAGAAAAGATGAGAAGCATAATATATATTCATACTGGGACTGAATGAGGCATATACTAATTTGTTCACAATTGTTGGGCACCACACTAAATGATAATAATATAGGAATGAATATTTTCCTTTTCCTTAGTTGGTTCAACTACTGCAAGTGAGATTGTATCTTCTACTTGTATCCTCATTGTTGATGGGTATCAATCTTTATCTATAGGTTTTAAACCCTTGCATATAGAAATTCCATTTTGATATCTAATTTGGTATGCCAATTTTTAATGCCCAATGCTTGAATTACTCAATATGGAGGAGACCATGTCGTAAAATATTTGTAGTCAAACCATTAACCATGAATGAATCCAACATACAATGCATATCTAACCCATTTGAATGACATGCAACGACTTGAAGTGTTGGGACAAAGACGTCAAATGAATGATTTGAGCAAATGTTTCACCATTCAACAAAGAATAACCATTGTCTCCCCCCAACATAATATGCCAAACATGCAATAGTTAATATTGTCTGAAAATTTAATTTTAAATTCAAATAAAGGAAGAAGCAAGAGAGTTAAGTGTACCTAGTAATTCCCAATCTCGTTTAGAAACGATAAAAAGTCTATGAATAGGAACACCAAATTCATAGTTAGGAAGATTACACATAATTTCTTAAGATCACATTTCAAGGAAACAACATAAGCATGAGTATAGCATACTTGTAATAAGTCTCTGTACATGAAATAAAGACTCCATGTAACATCCCTAGCCCCAAGCAGAATTGGGGATTTCACCCAATTTCACCATGGGTGCTTTGAAATTTCCAAATTTCACTCAATTATAGGTCGAAAATTCCCAATGAGAGATTTAGAATTGGGGATTTTTAATCCCTGTTGCTAAATTTCTCAAATTCCTCACGAATTCTTCCCCAATTTCATAGGAATATTTTTTTCAAACACATCAGAGACATTCTATGAAATTTAATTTTTGTAACTTATAATCTCCAACGTTCTGCTAGCTGTCCCATGCAGGATCAGTATTGAACATGTGGCTCTGATACCACATTGTAACGTCCCTAGCCCCAAGCTGGGCCATGCCACAATTTTTTTTGTCTTCTGTCATAGTTTTGTTTTCAAATTTCTTTAAATTTTTGCCTCTTATGACTTTGTAATGTGCCCATCCACCTTGTTGAGTCTCGTTACCCCTATTCCTAGGTTTGATACCATTTAAATAACATAACATGCCCTGCATATAAATACAACATATGAAATGCAACCATTATACTAATTCATACATAAATATATACATTTAAGCATACATAATTGACATAAATGTATATACATTACTCAGTAGAATAATACACATAGTAAATAACATGTAAACACATAGAAATACACTTATCTTTTAATGGTAAATCACCAATTGTGTGCAGACCTCAGACGTTCATCCCAGCCATAGACTCTGCTACTCATAAACTCTCAGTTCCAGATCACCCTTGAGTTGAGGCTAGAGACTCCACCAGGGAAGGTTTTCTAAGTCATAGTAAGGTCTATCCAACACGATAAATCTCAAGTTAAGGTGCCAACTACTAAAACTATCCTACAACCTCTCATTTCCCATATGCATGTCCCACCCTAGGAAGTGTACCCCTTCTCTGCTAAACAATCCTCCAATTGTCCCACTTCCCTTTTGGGGCTTCAACAATAGGCTAGACATAAATTATCAAAGCTCTATAGTTATTTCCCAGTGCACCAACAAACAATTCTTAGCAGTTCCCACACCCGTGAGACTACTCACGGGATTGACAACCTTCTTCATCAACTCCAAATATCTAAGTTTTACTCGTTACCAATAACTTTTCCCAAAGCTTGCCAGTACAAGTATGAAAATGGTGATGGTAGGGTGTACTAATATTTAGAGTGAATGATGAATGAATGATTGGAAAGAGTCATGGAATCACACTAATTCCCCACATTTTATTTGCATGCTCTTAACTTGGCACTTGTCACCTTATGAGCTATCTTTGAACCAACTTGGTGACCTGTTCCCCACCTTAATAACTTAGGATAAGATATCTCATGATTTATACTTTAGGAAATATTAACATAATATTTCCTTGACTTAAGCCCCCTTTCCCTCTAGTGGAGTTATATCCCCCCATACTATTTTTTATGACTTGGTCTACAGTAGCGATGTATTTTATTAATAATATGAGTGATTACATATTACAAAGATAGGCTCGCTATCCTTTTATCATTTGTCTCTTTAGCCTAAATATTCACAAGGAATTTTGGCCCAAAACATCTTGGCTCACCATCCTATGAAGAATATGTACATTTGTAACTTGGGGTTTGAACTAGGGGTATTACATTCCCCTCCCCCTTATTTATGCATTATGTTCAGTGCATTATAGTCAAATGAACATTCAAAATTCTTCAAAAATATTCAAAACAATTTGGGCACTCTTGTCACATAGCATCTTCATGCTCCCAAGTTGCATCTTCAAGACTGTAATAGGTCCACTGAACCTTTACTGGTCCTATGGATCGATTCCAGAGCAACTTGACTTTTCAATCCAATATGCACATCGATTGAACTCGGAAGTCTCCTTCCTGCTCCACCTGAATCAAATTCCAATCAATTATATGATTAACATCAGGTACATACCTTTTAAGTAAAGACACATGGAAAACATTACGAATGAACATAGATGCAGGAAGTGCAAGCATGTATGCAACATGACAAATCCTCTCCAAGATTTCAAAGGGTCCACAATATCTTGCTACAAGCTTTGAATAGTTCCCCAACTTCAGGGAACTTCTCTTGGCCTTCACTTTTAAGAACGCATGGTCATCCACTTTAAACTCTCTGTGCGTTTTTCCCTTATATTTATAGCTTTTCTGCTTGTCTTGGGAGGCCTTTAAATTTTGATTTATCTTCACCATTTTCTCCTCCATTTCCATGAACAACTCTAGCCCAACCATTTCTCTGTCTACTAGGTTGTCCCAACTCACTGGTGTATTGCACTTTCTGACATATAATGCTTTTAATGGGTTCATCTTCAAATATGCCTAATACCCATTATTATAAGTAAACACAACTAAGTGTAGGTAATCTTCCCATTTTGATGGTTTATCCATCACATACATCCTTAGCATATATTCAACCACTTGATTGACCCTCTCTATTTTCCCATCCAACCCAGGATTATAGGTTGTGATAAAGTTCAAATTTGTCCCAAATACTTTGAATAATCCCTTCCAAAAGTTTGATGTAAACTTGGGATCTCTATCAGAAACAATTTCCTTAGGCACACCATGCAGCCTGGAAATTTCCCTCAAATAGATATCTGCAATGTTAGTTGCCTTGTGAGTTAGCTTCACTAGAATAAAATGAGCAGTTTTAGTGAGCTTATCCACCACCACCATGATGGATTCATGCTTCTTCACTATTTTTGGCAGCTTAGTGATGAAATCAATTGTTACAACTTCCCATTTCCACTCGGGAATGAGAAATGGTTGTAGAAAATCAACTAGATGTTTGTTCCCAGCCTTTATTTTCTGACATTCAAGACATATGGATAAATAATCAACCACCTCTTTCTTCATACCTGGCCAACAATATTGTCTCTTGGTAGTTGCAATAGTTTTATGGTAACCTGGGTGCCCAGCATAAGGCACATTATGCATCTCTTTCAGCACCATATTTTTCAACTCCTGAGAATTAGGCACATAAACTCTACCCCTATACATGAGGATTCCATCCTCCTTTTGCTCATAATCTTGCATTTTCTGCTAATTATTACCTTGTTGTAATTTATCTTTTGTTTCCATATAATGATGATTTGATTTTGTAGCTTCAAAAATTATTTCTTTTAAATCATATTTGTACATGCTAATGGTTGTAGCATGCATCGCATGCACCCTCCTACTGTGTGCATCAACCACCTTGTTCTCTTTGCCTTTGATATGATTTATCTCAAAGTTGTATTCACTGAGGAGTTCCAACCATCTACTTTGTCTAGCATTCAAAGTCGGTTGTCCAAATAAATATTTTAGACCACTATGGTTTGTCCTCAGTGCAAATCTTTTTCCTATGAGGTAGTGCCTCCACATCTTCAAAGCATGCACTATGGATTCCAATTCTAAATCATGAGTGGCGTAGTGTCTCTCATGCTCTTTTAACTTCCTTGATTCATAGCATATCACATGCCCATTTTGACTAAGGACTCAACCAAGTTCTTCCTTGCATGCATCGGTGCACACAAAAGAATCTTCGTTTGAGTCAACAATCCTTAATATTGGTGCACTTGTAAATAAGTTCTTCAAGTGTTGAAAACTTCTTTCACAATCACCAGTCCATTCAAATATCACACCCTTATTTTGAAAAGAAGTGATTGGGTGAGCGATCTTTGAAAAAACTCCAATAAATATTCTATCGTATCCTACAAGTCCCATGAAATATCTCACCTCTAAGACATTCTTTGGTATTGGCCATCCCTCAATGTATCTTATCTTCTATGGATCCACAACTATCCCTTCCTATGAAATGATATGGCCCAAATAATGTATTTTTCTCTGATAAAATGAGCATTTGCTCAATTTCACATACAACTAATGCTCCCTCAATACTTGTAGCACCATCCTTAAGTGTTTCTCATGCTCTTTTTTCAGACTCAGAGTAGATAATAATGTCATCCTAGAAGACAATGACAAACTTATCCAAGTAATTTTTGAAAATACCATTCATCAAACACATAAAGACAGTTGGTGCATTTAACAACCCAAAAGGCACCACTGTAAACTCATAATGGCCATATCGTGTCCTGAAAGAAGTGTTGTTGATATCTTCTTCTTTGATTCTCACCTGATGGTAGCCTAACCTAAGGTCTATCTTAGAGAATATCTTTTCATATTTTAGTTGATTAAAAATATCATCAATCCTTGGCAAAGGATACTTGTTCTTCACATTCACCTTATTCAATTTCCTGAATTCAATGCATAACCTCAAGGTACCATCTTTCTTCTTAACAAATAATACCGGGACACCCCAAGGTGACACACTTTAGCGTATATACCCCTTTTTCAAAATATCCTCAAGTTGCATTTGTAATTCCTTCAGCTCTAGCGTGTTCATCCTATAAGGATTCTTGGATACAAGGGTTTCTCCAGGTATCAAATTAATAGAGAAATCAATATCTCTTTTCGTTGGCAACCCTGGTATCTCTCTAAATACATCGTCGAACTCTTTCAAGACTACATAGTATTCAATGCTTGGAACTTTGTCCTTAGGTGCCATATGCATATGCACTGCAAAGATATCACATCCTTTCCTAAATATTTTCTTCAGCTACAAGGATGAAACTTATCTGATAGTTACTTCCCTTAGAATACCTTGAACTTCCCTCAAGTTCCCTTCCTCATATAAGGAAGTAAATTCTTTGTTATAACAGTCTAGGAAAAAATGATGCTTGTCCAACGAATCCATACCAATTAAACAATCATATGAACCCAAAGGTATGACATTTAAATATGCCTTTGTGCTCAGTCCATTCACATCCATTGGACACTCCTTAAGCATCTCATTAATTTTTATTTTAGCTTTGGTGGCTAGCTGTAGCAACTAAGATTTCCAAGTTTTCTTCTTGGAAAATGAAATCTTTCCACCATATTAGGATCTATATAACTATGACTAGCTCATGAATCAATCAAAATAGCAATGGGTTGGTCATTAATCTTACCTTAAACTTCAATCATGTGAGATTGAAATTCAACTTGCTTGTTATATAGGGCTACATAGATCCTTGGCATGTTTCTTCCCATGTCCTCAACTATGTTAGCCTGCTATACATTGTGAATGGTTCTCAAATTTTCAACTCTATGAGGGAAATATCTGTACATGTGATCTCCCTCACAACCCCAACATTTCAGAGGCTACTACCTTGGTATTTTTCCTAATGTTTCTGACATTTTGGTCTCATTTTGAATTGGATTCCCCTAAGAATTATTTATGAAGAATGGTGACTTGTTCCACTTCTTCCTCTACTTCATCTTACCCTTGTTCTTATCTTCCCAAGCCTTGTGAAATTTTGGTCTTCCTCTATGTTGATCATAGATGCACTTGGCCCTCCTTATTTCTTTATCTGAAGTCTTGGGATCATCATACTATATCTTGTCACTGAATATTGATGGAGGCCCACTCAAAAACCTTTGAATCTTGACCTGTTCATCTTTAATGAAGTCAACGTACTTTAGAAATTCTAAAAATATCCTTTCACACCCATCCATAGTCATACTCCCAATCTTGAGTTCAAATAGCTCCTTCATCTTCCTATCATAATAATGCTTGGTCAAGTATTTCTTCTGGAAGTACTTCTTGAACTGCTTCCAAGTGATTTGCTTCTCATAAATGTGTTGTACTTGCACAAGCTAGTCCCAGTACCACATTGATGCTTTTCCTTTCAGATGGTAAATGGAAATTCTTCCTTTTGCCCGTGAGGAATAATTGTGCAACTAGAAGTATTTACTCATCCCCAACAACCAAGTCTCTACATATTCATCTTTCTTGACACTTAGTCAAATTTCGTGATCTCACCGTGCTCTGTGATGTCTTGACACTTAGTTAAATTTTGAAACTTCATCATGATTCTGTTGGTTTGTGCTCATTTACTTATTTCTTCATATACTCGCGACCCTCTCCGTCTGACCAATCCATTCCTTTACTTAGTCAATTCTTGAACTCTCACCACGGGTTCGGAGTTGAGGTTCTACAAGACAGGTATGCACATCGCCACCACGGATCCACATCACCTACCACCTACGACCACTTCCACCATGTACCTACCTTCATGGTAGTACATGCCATCCTTCTGCATGTCATCTGACATGTGTCCTCCACATCATGCTGATGTCACTGCATGGAAAAGTACCCAACTTTTCCATTTTTTAAAAAATGCCAAAATTCAAAATTATTGGTTTGACTGCCATTGTAGTTCTGAAGCCAAGCTTAATATGGCCAATTTCATCCCTGAAAACATCGATTCGACCCTTGTACATGAAATTCGACTCTTCCTCATTGATTTTCCCATAAATTTCCACTGTAGAATTGGGGCTTTTGCCCAATTTTTCCACGGGTGCTCTACAATTTCCAAATTCCACTCAATTATAGGTAGAAAATGCCCAATGAGATATTTAGAATTGGGTACTTTTAATCCATGGTGCTAAATTTCTCAAATTCCCCACAAATTATTTCCCAATTTCATAGGAATACTTTTGTCTAACACATCAAAGACATTCTCTGAAATTTAAATTTCTACAACTTGTATCTCCATTGTTCTACTAGCTGGCCCATGCTGGCTCAGTATTGAACTTGTGGCTCTAATACCACATTGTAATGTTCCCAGCCCCAAGATGGACCACGCCACACAAAATTTCATTTTCTGTCACAACTGCATTTTTTTTTTTTTTTAAATTTCTACCTTTTACAGATTTGTAATGTACCCAACCACCTCATTGAGTCTTGTTACCCCTATTCTTAGCTATGATATTGTTTAAATAACATAACATGCCCTGCATACAAATAAAACATATGCAATGCAAGAAGTATACCAATTCATGCATAAAAATATACATTTAAGCATACATAATTGACATAAATGTATATACATTACTCAATAAAATAATACACACAGTAAATTTAAACATGTAAACACATAGAAAGACACTTATATTTTAATGGTAAATCACCAACTACGTGCATACCTCATACATTCCTCCCAGACATAGAATTTGTTGCTCATAAACTCTTAGCAGCAGGTCACCCCTGAGTTGAGGCTAGAAATTTTGTCGGGGAAGGTTTCCTAAGTCATACTAAGATCTTTCCATCATGGTAAATATCAGGTTAAGGTGCCAAATGTTGCAACTATCCTACAACCTCTCATTTCCAACATTCTTGTCCCACCCTAAGAAGTCTACCCCTTCTCTGCTCAATAGTCCTTTGACTATCCCACTTCCCTTTTAGGGCTTTAGGAAGATGCCAAAAAGAAAGTCTTGGAGCTCTGTAGCTATTTTCCATCTCACCAACAAACAATTCTCAATAGTTCCCTCACCCGACAGACTGCTCACGGGTCTAACAACCCACTTCTTCATCTCCAAAGATCCAAGTTTTGCTCATTACCGACAACTTTTCCCAAAGCTTCCTAATACAGGTGTGAAAATGGTGATGGTAGGGTGTACCAATGTTCAGAGTGAATGATGGATGAATGATTGGAAAGAGTCTTGGAATTACACTAATTCCCCACATTTTATTTGCATGCTCTTAACTTGGCACTTGGCACGTTATGAGCTATATTTAACCCCACTTGGTGACTTGTTCCCCATCTTAGGAACTTAGGATAAGACATCTCGCGATTTATACTTTAGGAAATATTAATATAATATTGCCTTGACTTAATCCCCCTTTCCCTCTAGTGGAGTTCTAGCCCCCCATACTCTTTTGTCTGACTTGGTCTATAGGAGCGATGTATTTTATTAATAATATGAGTGATTACATATTACAAATATAGGCTCACTGGCATTTTAGCATCTGACTCTCCTTCCTAAATAATCACAAGGTACTCTAGCCCAAAACATCATAGTTCACTAGCCTATGAAGCATATTTACATTTACAACTTGGGGTTCAGCCTAGGGGTATTACATGCCATGCCATATGAAGCATGCCATATTCTTTTTGAAGAGAATGTCCTTCATGTCCGAGAAGACCAATCTAGGGTATCTTGGAGCCATCAAGAAGGTCATGAAGCCACCATAACTATGAACATATATATATGTGTATGCAGATTGTGACTGCCTTTTATGGTCGTGTCAACCCCTTGTAGCCCGAAGTCGACTCGTGGAATCATTTTTCTAACTATAATGAGTTTGATAGGATTAACATTGAATGATTTTAATGATTCAGATAAGATGTATTCTGGCATCCAAACTTACAAGAACCTCAAACATATTAGTAATATTAGTAATTGTGTAAATAAACATCTGATATTTTGGTGAACACCTACTTTGCTAATTTCTATTTGTAAATGATTACCCCGAGATACAAGAATATGTTGTTGGAGTCACTAAATATCCATCACTATTCATCACTGTCCAAAATTACAATGATGTGAGAAACGCTTCAATAGTTGTGCCAACGATTGAAAAAAGCCTCATTGATTGAATTTAAAATTAGTTATAATTTTGGTAATGTTTGATCACACTTTCACATTATTTCAATCATTTTACTTCTTCATGTTCAATCCATTCATCTATGTTATAGAAAAGTGAGGAGGTTACAAATTTTTTGAAAAATATAATGTTTTAAGCATCCCATGCACTAACTAATACCATAGTGTGTTCGATTGTTTAATGGCGTGTTTATGTTTTTTTAACTTAATAAAATCATAGAAGCCTCCAAATTATGTGTTCAAAAAGTATTCAAAATATTAATGTTTTTTTTTTTTGTGTGTATAAGTTAATTTGGAAATAGTTGAGGAAATGAAACATTATAACAAAAATTTTATTTTGTAATTATGATGTGTGAAAGAATAAAAACAATAATGTTTTTCTATATAGAGAGAAATAGGTACTACTTATTACCGATAATAAAAGATATCGTGGCTTCTCCTCTCCACTTACATGTCGTCCATGAGACATTCATCCTCATAATTTCTTTGATAATTTCATAAATGATTTGTTTTTTCATCCATGCATATAATTTGAATTATGTAATGTTGTACATTATTCACATACTTTTGTTGTGATTTATCTTAACAAAAATGTTTTCATAGGGAGAGCTATAATGATATCTTTCCACAATCTCCTTTGTAATGAATTTATAACAAATATATAATTATACAATTAAAGTAACTTTTATTACTCTCGTGTTGATTTGGTTTTGTTTTGTTGTCTCTTTTTGTTCTAATATATGTTCTAATTCTTAATATTTCCAATTACATAAATTGTAATAAGTTGCAACACATTTCTACATTATTATTATTTTTCATATTTGAGTTTTTATTTACAAGCGCTCACCACCATGTCATGATTAAACATTGCGAACCACGTGATTGTTGTGTGCAACACAACTTAAGTTGTGGTTTTAACCTTTGTCCTCATAGAAAAGTAGGTGTTCACCTTTGATGACTAATTATGTACAAATGGTTATAGATGGTTCTCGTTTGATGGGTTATAGATGATTATAATCACTCTCTATGCAATTAAAAAAATCAAACCCTATAATTTTTGGTGAACTTTGTGATAAGTTTTTTTGTAAATTAACTCTCTTTCTCTACTAACAATAGAAGGTGCTCCTAAATATTTGAAGCTCCAAGGATGTAGAGTAACCAGTTAATGTGAAATTAATCACTAATGCTAATGCTTATACTCTTGAAGCTCTAAAGAATAAGATAAGGATTTATGAAAGGATTAGCTTTTATAAGCAAAAATATCTCTTTGTTTGACTTCGGTGTTGGCGAAATAAGGTTATAGAATTTTTTTCCATAATTTTTAGAAGAAACTTATCGATATCCAATTTTGTATCCATTGAATTAAAAAATTATGAAACAAATTTTCCCAATATCTTTCTCCATCTCCATTCTTATCTTTAGTCTCACCCATGTATCTTCTTCCATCTCCATTCTTATATTTATCATTAACCTCATCCTCATATCTTCCTCCATCTTTATTCTTATCTTTATCCTTTCCCTCATCATATACCGGTGAAGTAATGAGGATATGAGGGTGGGAAAAAATTATTATAATATGAACAAATGTTTCTCAATGGTTTCTCCCATCTCCACCTTCACCCTTATGGACATCCCAATCTTCATAGTATGGAGTTGGAAATTTCATAAAATATTTAATAGTGTTGGAAACGTAATCCATTAGGGTTATCGATGAGACGGAATGTGAACCGTCAAGTTAGTGTAAGGGTTATTGGAGTCCAAGAGACCCTTATAAGATGAACTAAAGGGTCATATCCATGTATCATATTGAGTAATAAAAACACTTCATGCCTATTCTACATCATGATTCCAACAACGATATCAGAGCATGTAGTCTTTTATGCCTGAAATAAGCTATCAGTTGTTGAGAAACGCCTCAATCCCTTGGGAGTTTTCTTTCACGTACATTAAACATTCATCTATCATATTCCCTCCACATAAACGATTCTCTGTGCACCCATGTGCAGAAACGCCTATGTCTTCCATCACTGCAAGTTTGTCCTCTACCATATTCTCTGTGAGTGAAATCACCCTTTGTGTGCTAGTTTTTCCCCTCCTACGTAAACCATATTCTATATGCAAATCCGCCAACATCCTGCAACTATTTTTTACGTGGGTTGTAACTACATTTTTCACCAAAATTTCTCCGTCGCTCTCTCCTCGACCTCAACACTCGAAACACTCCAACTCTCTGACTTTGAATGGCCATTTGAGCTATTCATAATTATACCACCTCTGTCCACTTATATGTGGAGTTACATTTTCGCCTCTCAATACATATATGAAGGTTAATCCCCTACCTGGTGTGTCACTTGCAACTAGATCCTGGCAATCAATTTCACCTCCAAATAGTTAAGGTCCCTGGGTTGAACAGATTGACCTCTAACCATGGGGAAAGAATGATGGTATTTTTTTGGCTCTGAAAAAACTTGGGCATAGAAGCATTTGAAATAATAATTCACATTCTCTTCACTGCATCCCTTGCATGTAGGGAACCATATGAATGCTTGTTGAACTGAAAGAAGGGTTCTGTGGAATGGTGGCTGCTTCAATTATATTATCGGGATAATTAAATCAAGGCCACTTGTTGCAATGTGTTGTTGATTCAGAAGTGATCCGGATTATTTTCGACACAAAATGAGAGAGAAGAAATAATAAAGAAATGTACAGAGATATATCATATATCCAATAGTATAACAAAGATATAACCATAAACACAAAGATACAATAATACATAATTTCTATTAATGAGTGAAATGTACAAAACTGTAGAAATACAGAGTGAAAGACTCACTAGAATGGTGGTAGCTTATCTCTGAGAAGAGATGTGACGGCTATTCTCATTCACAAGAAGATTATTGTTACAATGAGGCTCCAAAGGACTTTTTAACATAAATAAAATCCCAAACCCTAACCTCGGAAGATGAAAAGCCAACAGTTTTGTGGACCTCATTTTGGGTAGTTTGGTGTATCAACTTCCCCAGGGCGTAACTTTGGCATACGATCTCCGTTTGGGGTGCACTATAGCTCGTTGGAAAGGTATCGATGAGGAGCTTCATTTTAGGGGCTAAATCAAAACATTTGTTTATCATTGAGGTTCCCAATAGTGAAAAAATGTCGTTTACGCCCTCAAAATGGCCCCAGAAGTTTGGGACTTGAAAAACTGTTAAAAATAGTAAATTGTCAACAAACTATTTTGAGCCCGTTGGAATAGGTGGGTGGCAATCGATATCCCCCTGGATCAAGAAGAGTATCTTGTGCGATGCCATGACCGATATCTTGATATATTATTTTTCAAAGGTGAATATATTGGTTGTTAAGGATGCAGAGAGGGGCGATATCAAGTTTATTATCGCCACCAACATTCTTTGATGTTTTTTTTAATCACAACCGTCATATCCAAGGCATATCAACTTCAAAATATGAGGCATTGCGGCCCATTTTTTGACCTAGAAACATGCGACTCTTTCCGTTGTGAATACCATTGTATTAATTTTGTGCACACAAAATATTGTGGGTATACTATCCACCATCCAACTCTTAAGCTGAGCTCAAATCTATCAGGCGATGCCAATGGTCAAATCATGAGTGGAGGCATTCCATCTCAAAAAGAAAAAGAAAAGGTCCATAATCTGTAGAATTTTGGGGATGCCCTTTACAATCGGGGATTTGAATCATTTATCGAAGTTTTTATAACCACAGATCCATTCCTTAACGCCACCACAAAGCCCATAAATCTCTTCTGAATTCCTCATCGTAGCATGCACCAGTCATTATCTGTTGCAATAGACAAAATGTTAAAATTCATTTGTTTTGAGGTGGATGATCCTTTCCTGTTTGTTTTCCCTTGAAGAGAGACGAGGATAGGGAAGAATTTAGCCATCATCAATAGGTTCTCATGCATGTGTAAAAAATGCATCCATTGGGTATTAGTGTAATGGATTTTAGTGCAACCTAGTGCTACAGTTGTTCTAGTGATTCTGGTAGGAGAGCTTCAATAATAGGGGATACCTGGTCATCAACAACTTTGAAGCCAACACTACAATTTCAGTTTCTTTTGAATCAAATATTATTTTTGTTATCTTAATGTGTGCTACTATTTCTTGTCTTATTTGATTAATAGTATTGTCTCTTCTAATTCTTTTTGGATCCTTGTCCAAGATAACAACAATGAAAGACACTTTGGTGGGACGATAAGAAGAATAATACACCATCAAATCTAGATTGAAATCATGTTACTGTGAGATAGAATCACAGGACGACATCAAGTCCAGAAACTTGCATACATTATCTTTGTAAGTTTACTTGTATTTTTATTGTAAATGAGTGCATTTTCGGTGGCAACCGACACCCTCAATTTGTTGAGTTTAAATCTCATTGTTAAAGGGTGGAGTTGCAAGAAACCCTGTGAAGTATGAGTAATGTCTCAAATTGATGAAAGTTTATAGTTATTAAACACTCTAATCCTCTCCTCTACAGACACTACAGTCACCATGGACAAAGAAAATTTGCAGTCTGTTGTGACCTACTTGAAATATTCGCAGGCCAAAGAAACACTGCCGCAAATTCAAACTCGACTTCTTCATGACGCACTTGAGCAACATAATCTTCGACAACATTTGATTTGTGGTCATCCCAAAACCACCAGATTCAGAGAGCACATTTAGCCATAAACAATTGCACACTTCTAGATTTCAACTACCCCCTTTCATATTTCATCTCTCACCTTGGACTCACATACATCCCTTAGGATTAAGGGGGGAAATGTTGGAAATGTAATCCATTAGGATTACCGATGAGATGGAATGTGAACTGTCAAGTTAGCGTAATGGTTATTGTAATCCAAGAGACCCTTGTAAGATGAACCAAAGGGTCATATCAATGTATATATCCATGTATCATATTGAGTAATAAAATCATTTCATGCATATTCTAAATAATGAGTCCAACAATTAGAATACCATTTTTATATTTGAATATATTTATCTTATTTTTTTATTTTTATTTTGTAAATAAAAAATATTGTATTACCTTGCCTTAGTAGAAAACATATGTTTATGAGTGTACATTATAGAACACCAACTATTCTACCACCATAGTGGAAACCAGAACGCGTGGACAGGACGACTATTCATTGTTCCAAAACTTCAAGAAAAAGAGACAATTTTCGACATACAGACATGGGGACTTGCCACATGTTCTGCCACATGCGTTGAAACTAGAATAGGTGGTGGACTGAGTGCCATGACCACCTATCGAACCTGAACCAGAGAATATGGTATGAAAAAATTGAAAAAACTTAGCCATTAAACTAGAGAAAAAACTTGTGAAAATGTTATACATGGGGCAAACCTGAGCATCCATCTTGACAGAGTCAAAAGAAGAAGGGATGGAAGCAAGTCGGGC
This sequence comes from Picea sitchensis, assembly GCA_010110895.2. Taxonomy (NCBI): domain Eukaryota; kingdom Viridiplantae; phylum Streptophyta; class Pinopsida; order Pinales; family Pinaceae; genus Picea; species Picea sitchensis. Next base: position 6,233 of record SNQJ01S0061911.1, on the reverse strand, counting down.
ATTGACTCTTCTCAGTATTTCTTGACAGGGAGTCATACCGGGTGTCCAGATGCTTGTTGAAGATGATCTAGTAGTGTTGCTGCTCTGCCAGGTCCTTTCTCATCTCAAATATCAAGACCAAGTGGTCTTCTGTGAGTCGAGAAGAGTTGGGAGCTTGGTGAGTCTATTCATCAACTTCAACATCATGAGCATGTTCATCATCAGGGTCTTCATCCATGGTAACAGTAGCAGAGTCATTTGATGTGACAGAATCTGTTACAGGGTCCTCTTCCATGGAGGCGGCTGAATTTTGTCCTGAGTGATCCTCCATAGGTGAGACTTCTTCCTCCATGATGCATCCCTTCTTGAATGGCTCCTGGAAAGGAATGGTGGTGTAGGAGGCAAGCCGAAGCTCTGGTTGATCATGTTCAAACCAATTCTGACCAGAAAAACCTAGATGGTCCGAGCCACCTAGTATGAGAGCTAGAGAGGCTGGTCCCAAGTGGTTGTGTCTGCCAAACCGACTATAGTAGGCTGGCCCTCACTGGGGTTGCCTCTTTCTCTTGGCATGGCTGAGTAGAGTACCAAGCAGACAAATACACCAGCGGTGTGAGATAAGTCATGGAGTAGAACAAAAAAAATGATACTGTGCATAGTGCCCAAGTGCCCAATATAGAACTTCCTGTATGATGAAAAGACCAGAAGGAGAGAGGATTTGATGGCTCTGATATCCATTAGTGTAGGAGTAATGGCCATAACCGAATTTGTATTGATGTTGAGGAGACAAGCTTGGGTCTCCATTAAGGCCAAACGTACTAAACCTTGGCTCTCATGCAAACTAACCATCGTGATTGGACAGGGGAGGAGGGTGGCAACGAGGGCTTTAACAACCCTCATATTCGTCCCATCCAATGATGCATGTGGTCCATGTGTCACCCCATCCGGGGAGAGGAAATCCTGTAGATCCAGTTCTTGGTACTACTGTAGAAGTTGTGAGTCTTGATGGTCCAGGGTGTTAATGATGAGGAGCTCTTCCTGGGTGTTGACACCTTCATTTGATAGTCGATCTGATGCTTTGTTGGCCTCCCTTTTAATGTGTGAGGGGATGATAGTGATGGGAGGAAATTGTGAGGCTTGTAGAAGAGAGAGGGGACTTGTGAGGCGCCAACTGGGTGTGATTTTTTCTGGGTCCGAACCTCAAATAACTTTTTTGGCCAGAGAAATTATGATTTGTGAGTCTCCTTATACTATTAGGGGCTGCAAATTAAGGCTTAGATCTAGTTGGAGGCCGTTTATGAGGCCCCAGAGCTCGACTGAGTTGTTCATATCATGCCCCAGAAAGTCATCTTTGAGGCACTTGATTTGCCCTGTGTTGTCTATGATAATCGCTCTAAAACCTGCTGGTCTTGGATTACCCTTGGATGCTCCATCGAAATTTAACTTCCAAAACCCAGAGGGGGGGGACCTCCAAAAAGTAGAGCAACGTGTTGGAGGGGAGGGGGGATTCGAGAGAAGGAGAGGTGTCTTCGGGGTGATTATCTTCCAGGCAGTGAAAATGTTGGATTCTAGAGGGGCATCGGGGATGTCCTCTAGAGTTCAATACTGAAATTGAATTGTTTCCCAAATGATAGTTGTAGTTCTGTCCTAGACATTAGAGAGGTAAGATGGTTGAGAGTGGAATATGTGCATGTTTCTCTATTTCCAAAGGTGCCAAATGATAAGACAAGGAAATTTTTTCCAGATTCTATTTAGAATCGAGCTTTTGTATTCCCCACAACCCCAATTTATTAAAGTACTTGGAAGACTGGTTCTGTCATGCTTTGTTTGCCTCATGATTGTTGTGGCTTGGTCCCAGATCAAATTACTGTCCTAACATTGATTGAAGATATGTTCCATGGTTTCTTCCTGTTGGTTGCAAAGATGGAAGACGGAGGGACCAATAAAGCCTCTCTTCCTTAGGTTATCCCAAGTGAGGAGTCTATTTTGTACTAGGATCTAGAGAAAGATAGAGACCTTTGGCCAGATCTTGGTCTTCTAGATTATGTGCCAAATGTGATATTTTTCCTGATCATGAAAGTTCTATTGAATATTATAGGCCTCCTTGAATGTGAAAGCACCCATTGTGGAGTATCCCCAACAGAGGATGTCCTTGTCTGTGCTGATAGAAATTTTACTATTATCCATTGTTTCTTTCCAAGGTTGCATCTCGAAATTGTCTGGTAGATGGAGATATTGAGGAAGCACTTTCCAATTGTGCCAGGGGGTGTTGTGTTGGGTATTGAGCCATAGGTATGCTACTTTGAGGTCTCTTAAATATGGAAGGTAGGTCTGGTAGGGGAATAGTTTTTCCAGAGATTGCAAGGGAGGGATTTGTTACCAGGTGTCTGTCTAGAACTAAGCACTTCATCTATTTATTACTTCCCAGAAAGCGTGTTTTTGGATGAGTGGGCGATTGTGCCAGGATGCATTCCAAATGTTAGAGCCTTGGATCTGATCGTTGAGCCTTATGAGTTCCTCTTGTTATATACCGAGAGTGTATTTTTTCCTCCAGAGTTGCGCCCAGAGTTCATGAGGATATTTGAATCACCTCCACCATATTTTTTCTCCCATGACACTGTTAAGTTTCCCAGGATCACGAAGCCCCAAGCCCCCTAGGGATGTGGGTTTGCATAGCTTATCCCAACTAACCAAGGCCCATGTTTTTCCATGTTTGTGGTTGTGACAGAGGAAGTTCCTCTAAATATTCCTTATTCTTTTTATGACTGTTTGTGGGGCTTCTAGAGCCAAAAACATGTAGGTCGGGATGGCTTGAAGCATTGATTTCAGGAGGACAAGCCTTGTAGGGAGCTTAAGGGTTCTGAAGGTCCAGGAGCTAAGGAGATTGGATATTGAGAGGATAAGGGAGTTCCAGGAGGTATTATGAGTTGTTGAGTCTGTGAGGGGTAAGCCAAGGCATTTGGATGGGATGGAGCACCCGGGGATGTCAAGAAGGCGGGAGATGTGTCGTTGAACTATTGTTGGCATGTTGAAGAAGAAGAGTTGTGATTTCTCCAGATTAAAGGTGGTCCCAGAGGCCTCACTAAAATCTGAGAGTATAGTGCTAAGTTTGTATCCTTCCCTGGCAGTGGGAGTGTTTAGGATCAAGGTATCGTCAACAAATTGGATGTGGCAGGCTATCAGTTGGAGCCCATGTATAGAGAGACCTTGTAGGTTTCCATTAGCAATTGAGGCAGATAAATACCGCCCTAACCCTTCCACCATGATCACAAAGAGGAAATATGAGAGTGGGTCTCCTTGGCGTATGACTCGGGAGGGGGAGAAGGGATTAGAGGGGACCCCATTAACTAAGATGGAGAAAAAGGAATAAGTGGTGAGTTTCATGATCCAATCTATCCAGTCTGTACTGAACCCAAAGGCTAAGCGGACATAATGCATGTATTTACAACTTAGCTTATCAAAATCTTTAGAGAGGCCAATTTTTATGAGCATACCTGGAGTACGAGTAGTCTTGAGTGAGTGGATGCTTTCATGCACCAAGATTATGTTGTCCATGATGTGTTGCCCCTCCACATAACTTGACTATTCCTTGGAAATGATACAAGGGAGTATGGGTTTGAGCCTGAGAGATATGACTTTTGTTATGATCTTGTATATCACATTACATAGAGTAATCAACCAAAATTGATTTGGATTGGTAACTGTTACACATCAAAATTACTCACTTCGATGGTGTCACAAGTGTTGTCATTACAAGTGTCACAAGTGTCGCATTTTGGTCGCAAGTGTCGCAAATGTCAGAAAAAGCATACTGCCATAATTCCTATATCATGCTTATAACGACATCGGAAGGACACTTGAAACACCTCAAACATTTGATTTGGAAAAAGAGGAATGGGTTAATAAGTTTATGAACCTCTTTCCATTTGAAAGGACCACTAAAAATTGAGTTTTAGAGGAGAACGCTCCCCTATACCATNATGCATTGTTAGGGAGTGTTATAGCTCTCTGATGCCCCTTTTGGGAGAGCGCTACCTATTCTGGGCAAAAATTGGTTTGATGAGAAGAATGAGGAAAAGATCTCTTCAATCTTTGAAGGCAGTTGGATTCGAATCCTTAGTCAAGCCATGATCTTAGGGAAGATCCCTAATTGAAGGAAGAAAATCCTCAACTTACCCCAAAGATATCTCAAGTGGTTGGGCCTCTCTAAACCTATATAAGTAGGCCCTCTCATGGTGGAAAAGGGGAATAATTGGAGGCATGAAACCTATGATCTCATAGGAAACACATAGTGAAGTGGAGGAGAATAATCAATGAAGTTATTGTCATTCTAATCGTGGGTCTTTTGAGCAAGGGTTAGACAAGGAGGACTTGATGAAGCTGATGCACTCTCATCTATGATTGTAAGTTCCCTTCATTGTTGTTCTCATCAATATAATATGCTTGGCTTGTTTCTTTCTAGTTTGTGCTTAATCTCACTTGAACTTGTCTCTAATAGATAGACCTGTTTCAAACTAATATCAGTAGAGTAGGAAGTTGGTTGTATTTGTGTTTGTCTGCAGGGCTTATCGAAGAGTTCAAGATTGGAGCTCAAATCGGACCGTAAAGGGACAAACTCCGGTAAAAAGGTACTTATTTTCTCCTTCCTCCTCATACATTAGTTTATCTAGATCTAAAAGGAAGTCAGTGACCATGATAAGCATCTTATGTCTTAAGAGTTAAGAGTCTAGCTCTCAAGAGGAGATCTACCTGTTCGCAGGGAGATTTTCCTTCAACAGAAATTGGCGACTCCACTGGGGATGAATCAAAACTTTTCAGTTTTGGTTTTCCTCATATACCTTGTCTTTCCCTTTCTGCTTCTTGGACCTTTTTCATCCCGTATTTTTGATTTCATATGTTGATTGAATCTTTATTCCATCACACATACTCTTAATGACAAAGTTCAGCTGAGTTTTAGGGTTTTTTGGACTTTTTTCTGGGTTTTAGGACACCAGTGCTCCCCTACCTTGTTAGCAGGGTGAAAACACTCCCTGAAAGCCTTAGAAAAAGAATTATAATGCTCTGGTGCCCCCTACACTAGAGCGCCAACCTCTCTTTGCAAAATATCCTTTCCAGAATTGCATTTTCTGAGATCCAGTTGTTAGGATATTTAGACACTTAGGAGATAGTTAAGATCTACTTGGTCTAATATGTCGTTAGGTAAAAGTTTGTTTCTTTAGTATGCATTAGTATGCATTTGTAGTTAGGCAATCCGAAGGTCACGATATGTTCCCGACATGGAGTGATCTGACGGTTCATACTCTCCTCGATCTTAACGGCCATTGATCCGTGGCTTAACACCCGATTGGTCCATGATCTCTATTTAAAGAGCATGGAGGGTCATTTGACGATGATCGATTGTGAGAAAATCTCTTGTAAAATCTCTCTGTAATCTTTTTCTTTGCATTAATAAACTGCTCCAAGTGGTCGCGTTGGCTGGGGTCGTGGATGTTTCCTCGTAGGGGTTTTAGCACGTGAAAACATCGGTGTGTTGATCTTTGATCTGGTTATGTGAGTGGTTACTGAAGGTGTTCGTCCTCTGTTGGAATACCTGTGTTTTCGAACATGGTATCAGAGCCTGTTTGAAGACCCGCTCCTGTTGTAGATCGAGATTGTGAAGCTGAGTTGCCTCATATCCATTTTCTGGAATTTCTGTACATTTTTGGGCTGAAAGGACTGTTCCATTGCATCCAGAGCATGCTTTTCATTTAGGAACACTTTTCGTTTCACTCGAAAAGGTTTCCGTTTACCCAAGATATGGCCATTACAGTCAGAATCCGGAGGTATAAAGTCTGAATACGCATTTTTAAATTTTTGCAAAGTTTTGATTTTATTTCGGTTTGTATTTTTTTTTCCGGGCTGCTACTATTTTAGATATGCGTATGATCTTTGCCCCGTGCCTTGTGCGATCTCAGAAAATCATAAATAGATAGGAAAAGGTGCATCTTCCGGGTAAGCTAACCGAGATCTAACCCTTGTTGTCATCGAGAAGCGAAATTTTTTTCTTGTGTGAAAAGAGTTTTTTGGGGCATGCTCTCCAAGGCCGTCTTCAACAACAACAACAAGAACAACAATAACAACAATCCTCCTTCTGAACATTACAATATGTTTTGCTAGACTAGTTGGTTAAAACTTGCCTTATTAAGTAAGAGGTCTTGAGTTCAAGTCTCTCTTTTGTTACTTTTTTTGAAAAAGTTCATGCTAAAAATTGTAAAGTG
>SNQJ01S0061910.1:57600-76965 GCA_010110895.2 Picea sitchensis | reverse complement strand
TTGTAGGGAAGTGATGGGGTAAGATATCCTTGAGAAACCTCCAATGAACCTTCTGTAATAGCCAGCTAGACCCATAAAGTATCTGACTTCTGTCACATTCTTTAGCACTGACCATTCTTTGATGGCTTCTATCTTCTTAGGATCCACAACTATCCCATCCTTTGAAATGGCATGCCTCAAGTATTGGATCTCCTTTTGATAAAATGAGCACTTGCTCAATTTGACATACAACTGATTCTCTCTTAGCACCTGCAAAACCATCTTCAAATGATGTTCATGCTCGTCCTCCGACTTGGAATACACCAGGATGTCATCCAAAAAGACTATGAAAAACATGTCTAGATAATCCCTGAATACACCATTCATTAAACACATGAAAACAAAGGGTGCATTTGATAACCCAAATGGCACCATTGTGAATTCATAATGACCATACCTTGTTCTAAAGGTGGTCTTGATGATGTCTTCATCCTTTATCCTTACCTGGTGATACCCTGACCTGAGATCTATTTTTGAAAATATCTTGGCATCCTTAAACTGATCATAGAGATCATCGATCCTTGGCAAGGATACTTGTTCTTAATAGTCACTTTGTTCAACTGTCTTAAATCGATGCACAATCTTATTGTCCCATCTTTCTTCTTCACAAACAGGACTGGGGCACCCCAAGGTGACACACTTGGGCATAAATACCCCTTCTTCAAAAGTTCTTCAAGATGCAATTGTAGTTCTTTCAGCTCTGGTGTACTCATTCTATAAGGAGTTTTTGACATTGGAGATGCTCCAGGCATAAGGTTTATAGAGAAATCAATATCTCTCTTTGAGGGTAGTCTGGGTACCTCTTGGAAAACATCTTCAAAATCCTGTAATACTGCATGGTCTTCAAGATTTGACACCTTATACTTAGGTGCTTCTTCCATATGGGCTGCAAATATTTGGCATCCCTTCATGTAACACTTCTTCAGCTGCAATGTTGAGATTTCTCTTACAGTGACTGCCCTTGGGATTCCCTGCACTTTCCTTGGGATTCCTTCCTCAACCAGGAAAGTGAATTCCTTGTTATGACAATCTAATATGACATGGTACTGATCCAACCAATCCATTCCATTTAGACAATCATAGGAACCTAAAGGTAATATGTTTAGTTCAACCCTTGTGCTCAGTCCGTTCATGTCCACTCAACATGACTTAACCAACTCAACAACCTTTTTCTGAGCTCCTGAAGCCAGCTGCACTAACCAAGATTTTCCATGTTTTCTTCTTGGCAAATGCAAACTTTCCACCGTTCTAGGATCTATATAACTATGACTAGCCCATGAATCAATTAAAATAGCAAAGGTAGGGTTATTGATCATACCTTCAACTTCAATAATGTGTGATTGAAATTCATCTTGTTTTTTGTCTAGGGTTGCATAGATACTTGGTATTCTACTGCTCATGTCCTCCACTTTTTGAGCTTGCTGAACATTGTGGACAAATCTCACTTTGCCATTTTTGTGGGGACAATCTTTGCACTTATGGTTTCCCTGACAACCCCAACATTGAATGGGCTTCTGCCTTGGCCTTTGTCCCCCTACTTCATCCATTCTCTGGTCTCTAAAATATGGATGTCCTTGAGGACTGTTTATGAAAAAGGGAGGTTTGTTTCCCTTCTACCTCTTCTCTTTCTTGAACTTCTTCTTGTCATCCCAAGCCTTCTAAAATGTGGGATTTTCTCTTTTCTTCTCATATAAGCATTTCTCTCTCCTTATAGTTTCTTCCATAGTTTTAGGATCATCATACTGGATCTTTTCACCGATGGAAGGTGGTAGTCCACTCAGATACCTTTGAATTTTGACAGTCTTATATTTGATGAAAGGAACATACTTCAACAATTCCAAAAACCTTCATTCATATTCATCAAAGATCATTCCACCCAGCTTGAGTTCAAAGAACTCTTTCATATTTTTTTCATAGTATCTCTGAGTCAAGTATTTCTTTTCAAAATACTTCTTGAATTCCTTCCAAGTAATATTTTTGTCTTTAATGTACTGCACCTGTACAAGTTGATCCCACCACATGGATTTATTTCCTTTTAGTTGACACATTGCAATTCTTCCTTCTACATGAGAGGAATAATTCTGTAGTTGGAAATATTTCCTCATGCCAAGAATCCATGTCTCGGCATCTTCCTCCTTCTTGTGCTCTCCATCAAATGTAGGAGGCTTAATATTTTTCATTTCACCCTTCAGTTCATCCACTCCAGATCTCTTATGATTTTTGGTAGGAAATGGGATTGAACTACTATGTTCCCTCCTCATAGAGTTCCCTTGGGAATGATGATGGTGTCTGCCAACACTCCTCGATTTCCTTTTTTCATCAGGAGAACTGTAACTTCCTGATTTATTGGAGTAACTCTCCTTACCCAATTTCTTTTCTATCCTTTCCAGACTTTGTATCAAGTTTATGTTGAATTCTCCTTGTAGATCCCTGGATTTCATGAGCTTCTTGTTATCTTCTTGGTAAGTTTGGACATATTTCTGCAATCTTTCAATGATTCTCATCATGTTTCTCTCCTTATATATCTCTTCTCCATTCCCATTGGATTTTGATCCTTCAACTCCCAAATGGACATCCATTCATTTAGCTTCATTCCCTAAACTAAAAGCATTATGTGCCTCCATTTTTTGCACTCTGTGGCAATTCAGTTTAGTTCTGACAATTGTTAACTCTGCAAACACAATATGTAGTCAACCAAAGTTTGTCAGGCCATCGGTCCTTAACAATTCCCATAGTATTCACAACCAATATGATTCAAGAAAACTCTCAAATTCCATTTTATTTATGTGCTTCGCTCTGCTATAATTTTCAGGCACTAGCCCCTTTCTCTCAGTCCCTAACTCACGTGATCACGGGCCGTAACCATATGTTAGGTTGATAGGTGCTTATTCATGACTTCAGGCCTCCGTCTTCAGAAGTTTTCAAAGAAAATCCCAACAAATCTCTCAGATTTTTGGATTATCGAACTCGCGAAGTAGGGTGGATCACCAAACCACATCTACCCAACATCCAATGGTTGGCACTCACTATGGAATCTCAGGCATCTAAGTTCCGAAACTTTGGAGGATTTCACATCTTCACACCCCCAACACCCTGAACTGTTAATCTCCAAACACTTGATGGTCACCTTTGGTGATGTCATTATGTCATGCCACTTTGGCGTTATGAAACTTCCGTGAAAATTGGGTCCCCGCAATGCCTTCTATTCGTCGATATTGATGTATCATGATCAACGCCAGTGTGGGTCCTTCGACCTTTAACTATGTTATGTAACCTTGAGGTCCCACTAACCATGCTCCTACAGAATGCCATGTGGTGGAATACTAGTAGCTGACTCGTGGCCCAATCAAATGGGTGTCACGCATCACGTTCCATATGGAATTTCAATATTCCATGGGTTCAAAACCCACTGATACGTGGCACACAACCCATGTGTCCATGTCAATCCAAGTGACATCATCATGACTCACTACTTTGGCTCTTCGGGGATTCAAATCTTCAGGCTTCAGAAGTTCTCCCCTCAGGACACACTAATTCTCCTGAACACTGAAATCTTGAACAAACCAATCTGCTAACAAGTGTCCCTTTTGACGGACGGTCTGGATTAACTCCAGACATCAGAGCTTCGGGATATTTCACCCTTCACCACTGCATTTGACCTTTTACTTTGGCTTGATCCAACAGTCGATCTCTTCTCCCTAGATATATGGTGTGGATCCACTTCGGGGACTTAGGGGCTTCGAGTCTTTGACCTCTTCCCCTCTATAACCCATAACTTTACCAAATCCATGAAGTCCAAAGGACTTGGAGGTTAAATCTCATGCTTTTTTTTCCATATCTGACGATCGTGAAGGATTTCCCCTCCTTCCGAACATATCCTACAACCCCAACACCATAAGTGTTGTGATTTCTTTCTCTGTGGCTAAATACCACATCTGTGATGGTTTTATAATACTGCTACACCTCCTGAGCTTCATAACATGACCAATGTAACCTCTTGGCACTCAAGAATGTTCTAAGGTTCGAAATTGGTTCCTCGAGATACAATTTCCACTTGAAACACTTGTTCCAATGACCACTTATCCATCCCATCAAGGCTTAGTATGTGAACCTTGGTTCTGAACTGGAATTTTGTCCATTTCGACAATAATTCATTTCCAAAAAAAATTCTTCAACTTCCACTAACATGGCCCATCCAGACTCAGTGTTGAAACAATGGCTCTGATACCAATTTTTAACATCCCCGACCACCAATAGGATAGATAATGCTACAAAAACACCTTTAACTTTTCCTTTCCTACTCGGATACCAATTTGTAACATCCCCGAACACCAACAGGTTGAGCGGCAAAATTATGCAGAACATACACATACACATATAAAATTCATTTAAATGATCTTAAAACAATTAACACATAGTTACTGCTACCAGACAGACTTAAATGGAATTGACAGTAAATCCACATGCAACGGAACACATGATAACATTTCAAGAAAACACAAATGATACTTATCTTTTAAATGGAGTAAAACCACCAAATACATGCAGACCTTCAAAAAACATCCCAGCCTTAGACCACGTTTCTCATCACACTCAGTAGTGGGTCACCCCCAAGATGATACTAATATCCACCATGGGCAAGGAAATCCTAGACTAGGTCGAGGTCACAGGAAACTGCATAGTGCAACTGGAAGGATTCTCTCCAGGAGCCTTCTTACACCCACTACTCATAGACTCTCATTCCCCACATGCATGTTCCACCTCAGGAATATGCACCTTCACTGTTCCACATTCCATCGGCTACTCCAGTTCCCCTCTCAGGGTCTCGACAATAGGCCAGATCAAGAACTCTCAGAGCTCTGTAGTTGGTGCTGGACTTTCTCTAGGAGAAAATCACTTCCCAATGAACTCTCTCACCTGAAGAGAGATTCTCACAAGCATGACAACCTGCCTCTTCAACCATGGGCCTCACAACCCGCTTCCTCAACTAGCTTCCACTCAGTTCCAACAAAATGAGGACAACAAAAACAGTTCAATAAAGCTCAGGAAAAGTCGGCAACCAAAAATTGGGTAAGGTACGACTCAGTTTTGATAAAATGCAGAAATGTAGAGCTTCATAGGATAACACCGGTATGCCTTTCCCCCATGATCGGTTTCTGATATGTGTGAATATGCAGAGGTCGACGACAGTGGCCAGATGGGTTAGACGAAGGACGAACGAATGGGGGGGAGAACCCCCAACACAAGCTGACTCTTTATCTTTAACTGCATGCGCCCAGATCAACACCTGTCTTCCTGGAGCTGCATGCACTCCATTTAGCATTTGTTCCCTTTCCAGGAACTTAGGATAAGAAATTTGTAACATCCCCGGCCACCAACAGTCCGAGCGACGCCACTACGCGGAAAATACACATACACATTTAACATGCATTTTAATGAATTTAAAACAATTAACATAGAGTTACTACTAGCATATAGACTTGAATGGAATTGACAGTAAGTCCACATGCAACAGAACACATGATAACATTTCAAGAAAACACAGACATGAATAACATACATAATTAAGCACAAAAATGATACTTATATTTTAACTGGAGTAAAACCACCAACTACGTGCAGACCCTCCATGAACCTCCCAACGTTAGACCACGCTACTCATCACGCTCATCAATGGGTCACCACCGAGCTAGGACTAAGATATGCCCAACACAAGCAAATCCTAGACTAGGCTGAGGTCACATGAAATTGCATAGTGCTACTGGAAGGATTCTCTCTAGGAGCCTTCTTACACCCACTACTCATGGTCTCTCATTCCCCACATGCCTGTTCCACCCCGTGAATATGCACCTTCACTATTCCACAATCCATCGACTGCTCCAATTCCCCTCTCAGGGTATCGACAACAGGCTAGATCAGGAATTCTCAGAGCTCTGTAGCTGGTGTTGGACTCTCTCTAGGAGAAAATCACTTCCCAATGAACTCTCTCACCTAGAGAGATATGCTCACAGCCTGACAACCTGCCTCTTCAACCATGGGCCTGAAAACCCACTTCCTCCAGTTCCAACAATATGAGGACAATAAAAACAATTCAATATAGCTCAGGAAAAGGCAACAACCAAAAATTGGGTAAGGTATGACTCAATTTTGGAAAAATGCATAAATGCAGAGCTTCACAGGATAACACCGGTTTTCCTTTCCCTCGTGAGAGGTTTCTGATGTGCATGGAGATGCATAGGTCGACGACAACGTCCAGATGGCTTAGATGGAGGATAGAAGAATGGGGGGGGCGAACCCCCAACATGAGCTAACTCTTCCGCTTTAACTGCATGCGCCCAGGTCAACACCTATATTCTTGGAGTTGCATGCACTCCATTTAGCATTTGTTCCCTTTCCAGGAACTTAAGATAAGACATATCCCTTTAAACAGTTTTTGGAATAATAATATATTATTATTCTCTTGGACTTAATCCCTTAAGCTTCGCCCCTTTTTCCAACCTCTCAGCCCCTCTCCCTTACCCAACCTAGTGGAATCTTAGTCCCCCATCACTCTTTATTCGTGGTCGGTCTACACGCAATGATGTCTTTATATTACTTATATGAATAGTTACATGTACAAAAAATAGGCTCCTGGCCTTTAACCCTAGGCTCTCCAGCCTAATAACACATAATATTACCATCTTATAATTGCTCGACTCACCAGCCTGCAAAAGAAGTTTACAATTCATAAATACAACTGGGGCTCGTCCTTAGGGATATTACATCCCCAAACTTTCAAATTAATTAGTTACATAAAAAAAAGGAAAGTCATCATCCTTGTGGACAGAGGTAGCACCCATAACTTTATTCATCGCCGCATTGGACAAGAAGTGAATTGTTACATCCGTCCAGTCAATAACTTTCAAATCATGATTGCCAATGGTTTTTCTATGAAATTTGGGGGACGATGTGAAAATGTGCGACTCCAAATTGGTTAGTATCACTTGAAATCCCATATGTTTTCTATAGACATCGGTGGTTGTGACATTGTTCTTGGTGTCAAATGGCTATGCATTCTAGGCCCCATTCTCATGTATTTTAAGGACTTTACCATGCAATTCCAATAGGAGAGACAACAATATAATTTCCAAGGCATCGCAGTAGGCTCCCATGAGATCATTAGTTCCCATCACATGGAAAATCTCCTCAAAAAAGGTCATTCAATAATTATAGCCCAAATCCACTCCATTCATGTTGTTGAGACACCTTCTGTGCATCTCGACCTTCAATCTATCCTCTCCCTCCACCAATTTGTTTTTATCACCCTCAAAGAGCTTCCCCCTTTTTGTGGAGTCCATGATCATTCCATCCCTCTCATCTTGGAAAGTCTTCCTCCCAATGTACAGCCTTATCTTCATCCCTTTTCCCAAAAGAATGAAATTTAGAAAATTGTTCATGAATTACTATAAGCTGGTGTTATCTGTCTAGGTACTATCCCCTCTTTTTCCCTTGTGGTCATGGTATTCGGGAAATAAGGTACTTGGTGCATGTGTCCTGATTTATGTGCCCTCAACAAACTCACAATGAAAGAAAAATTCCCCATTCCTATCATTGATAACCTCTTGGATGAATTGAGTGGTTCTCTGTACTTCACTAAATTGGATCTACGTTCTAGATACCACCAGATATGTATGAAATAAGAAGACATTCCCATGACTGCATTTCACACTCAAGAGGGTCATTATGAATTCTTCGTAATTCCCTTTGGATTGTCTAATGCTCCTTCCACTTTTCAAAATATTATGAATCATGTATTCCATCCTTTTATTTGTCATTTTTTCTTATTTTTCTTTGATGATATTCTCATCTATAGTAAAACTTGGTCATCCCATATCTCCCATGTGAATCAAGTTCTCCATCTACTCTCTAAGGAAAAAAATTTCCTCAAACAATCTAAATGTGCCTTTGGTGCCTAAGAAGTAGAATAACTAGGTCATATTGTCGTCAAGGATGGTGTTTGAGTGGATCCTAAGAAAAATGAATCTATTGAAGATTGGCCTCACCCTAAAAATATTAAGATCTTGTGTGGTTTTATGGGATTAATGGGCTATTATAGGAAGTTTGTTCAAAATTATGGAAAGATTTCAGCTACTCTCACTTCCCTCCTTAAAAATAATGCTTTCACTTGGACTTCAATTGCAGATCATGCCTTTTAAGACTTAAAATATGTTATGTGCTCTACCCTTTTCCTAGCAATCCCCGACTTCACAAAGACATTTTTATTGGAATGTGATGCTTCTGGGAAAGGAATTCGAGCCGTCCTCATGCAAGATGGTAGGCCCTTGGCCTTCACTAGAAAACAACTTTCATAGCGACATTTGGGCCAATCCATTTATGAAAAGGAAATGTTATCTATCCTACATGTTGTGGATCTCTAGTGTCCTTATTTATTGGGTCAAAGATTCCAAATCAAAACTGATCATCAAAGTCTCAAGTATTTCCCGGAACAACGAATTTCATCCCCAACGTAGAAAAAATGGGTGACCAAGATATTTGGCTATGATTATGAGATCATTTACAAGCAGGGAAAGGAAAATGTAGTGGTCGATGCTCTTTCCCAGAAATATGAAGAAGACAAGTCCCTTTTCTCCCTCTCCTTCATTCTACCAGATTGTCTCCAAGCTGTTTGTCAGAAATGGTTGCAAGACCCCAAAATTTCTAGCCATATCCACCAATTGCAACACAATTCTTCAGTTTCTCTAGGGTACTCTTGTCATAGTGAAGAGATTCGCTACAAAGGCCATTTTTATTTATGAAAGCAATCCTAACTTAAAGCCATAGTGCTTTCTGAACTTCATGCCTCACCCACATCTGAGCATTCATGATTTACCAAAACCTATGAACGGGTCAAACATTTTTTTTCTAGGAGGGTATGAAAAAGGACGTTCATACCTTTATGGATGAATGTGAGGTCTGTCAATGAAACAAGGGAGAAAATGTCAAATCTTTGGGCACACTCCAATCGCTTTCGATTCCCCTTTCTATTTGGATCATTGTAGGCTTACCTAAATTGGCCAATAAGTCAGTCATCATGGTGGTTGTCGATCGTCTCTCAAATATTCTCATGTTTTTTCTCTTCAACACCCATTCACAACCGCCATAGTGGCTCAAATTTTCATGGATAATATTTTAAAGCTTCATGGCATGCCTAATTCTATCGTCTCTGATAGAGACCCCACTTTCACCAAAAATGTTTGGTAAGAATTCTTCAAGCTACATGGCACCCAATTGCATCTCATCATTGCCTATCACCCCCAGACAGATGGCCAGACTAAATTTGTCAACAAGTGTTTGGAAGCGTATTTGAGGTGTTTTTCATATGAGCGGAAAAATCAGTGGGCTCAATTTTTACCCCTAGCTGAATTGTGGTACAACGCATCTTTCCATACAGCTACTCACATGTCTCCTTTTGAAACAATATATGCACAAAATCCCCCATCAGTTCTCTCCTATATTCCAGGGGTCTAGAAGGTTCAAGAAGTTGACACAAATATTACAGTCCATGAGGCTGTTTTTCGTTCCCTCAAAGACAATTTGGTCATGGAGCATAATCATATGAAGAAAAATGTAGATCAAGGTTGTTCCGAACACCATTTTTTTGAAGGGGACCAAGTATTTCTTCGACTACAACCTTATAAGAAGACTTCACTCAAATCTCAACACTGTCAGAAACTTGTGCCAAAATTTTATGGTCCTTATACAATGCTCAAGCATGGGATTGGTGGCCTATCAACTAGCTCTACCCAATTAGTCAAAGCTCCATCCCGTTTTTCATGTTTCTTTCTTAAAGAAGGTGATTGGAACTAAGTGCCAAACTCAAACTAGTCGCCCTGAGTTGGATGAAGAAGGTTCCATATGGTTTCAACCACAAGCAATATTGTCCCAAAGAGAGAGTCATCTCCATCAACACACCATCCATGAAGTGTTAGTCCAATGGAAAGATACACCTTCAGAAGATGCCACCTGGGAGCCAACCACCATTCTACAACAATTCCCTCATCTGAAGCCTTAAGGACACGCATGTTCTTCACCTAGATAGAGTACATTTATATGTGATAGATATATAATGGTATTACACTTTCACCCAAAGTACAAAACCCTTGTTTATGAATTATGAACCCTCCTATACAACTTGTAGAATTGTTTATGGCCACATCCAATTCACGAACCTAGAGTATGAGTAGAGGGACCAACCAAGGCCATGTTCCACTTAATTATCACCATAGCCATGAGGTGGTGGATCATGATGTATATACATTAACGATCCAAGTTACTTATAATTCCTCTTACCTTCAAGAGATTAAAGGTATGCTAGCATCATAGGGATCCAAGACAAACAATCAAGGAAAGACACCGTTAGAGGAAGAAGAACCTAGTCAAAATGAGTCTCTTAAGTGTCAGAAATTGGGTTATGAACTGAGGAACTCGAAGGCTCCCACTTTCAATGGGATCATAAAAATATGAAATGAGGCCAAATCCTAGTTGGTGAACATTTAAATGCACTTGATCTTGTATTATTTTAACCCCCTTTGAAAAGACCAAGATTTCCAACTACTAGTTGACTGATGATGAAAACCTATGATGGGACCATCTCAAGATAAAGGATTTTTTTTTGAAAAGAACCTAAGTTGGGACTGGTTCAAGAAACACTTTGAGGAGAAGTAGCTAGCTGAGATGTACTATCATAAGAAAAAGGATGAATATTATTCACTCAAGTAGGGAAGTGTGATAGACGAAGAGTATGATTGCAAGTTTTTAAAGTTGGACAAATATACCCTTAGACTTAGTGAATATTCCTAGGTTGGGAGACTCATTTGAGGAATCAAGGACCATGTTGGAGATGAATTTAAAATCTTCATGTTGAAGACCTTGAAAAAAGTAATGCAGAGAGCGAGGATAAGGTGGACTACTCTGAGAAGAAGATTGAATGCATGGAGGATGAGGTGATAATTAGAAGGATCAAAGAATAAACGAATCCCATATAAGTAAGACAAGTCTCATCCATGCAGTCCAAGAGTAATGTGCATAAGGTATGTAAGGGATACATCATTCATGTCACTAAAGTTGTAGAGGAATCAAGCATAGAGGTAGGAAAACTACACATAATCAAATAATTTTTGGATGTAATCTTGGAAGAAATACTAGGATTTATTCCCATTAGAGAAGTGAATTATAAGATAGATCTAATACCTAGAGGAACCCATATATTCAAGGCAACATACACATTGGTAACTAATGATTTGGGTGATATTAAGATGCATGTATAAGAATTTTTTGATAAGGGATTCATAGGCCTAAGTTCTTCTCTCTGGAGAGCTCCCATGTTGTTTTTCTAGAAAAAATATGGAACATTTATAATGTGCATTGATGATAGAATGTTGAATAAGGAATCCATCAAGAACATGTATCCTTTACCCAGGATTGATGATCTATTTGATCATCTCAATGGATCAAAGGTGTTCTCCAAATTGGACTTAATATCAGGTTATTAGAAAATTAGAGTCGATGAAGCTAACATACCAAAGAATTTTTTCAGAACCAAATATGTGCATTATGAGTTCCTAGTCTTACCTTTTGTTTGAATTAATAATGAATTATTTATTTTAGAAGTATTTTGACAAGTTTTTTCTATTGTTCATTCATAAAATCCTAGTCTATTCTAAGAATGAGAAGGAACACTAGGAGAATCTTTGGTTGGTTTTGTAGAAGTTGTGAGAGCACCAATTGTATGCTAAGCCAAGTAAGTGTGAATTCCTCAAAAGGTAAATTCAATATCTTGGGAACATANGCACCCATAACTTTATTCATCGCCGCATTGGACAAGAAGTGAATTGTTACATCCGTCCAGTCAATAACTTTCAAATCATGATTGCCAATGGTTTTTCTATGAAATTTGGGGGACGATGTGAAAATGTGCGACTCCAAATTGGTCAGTATCACTTAAAATCCCATATGTTTTCTATAGACATCGGTGGTTGTGACATTGTTCTTGGTGTCAAATGGCTATGCATTCTAGGCCCCATTCTCATGTATTTTAAGGAATTTACCATGCAATTCCAACAAGAGGGACAACAATATAATTTCCAAGGCATCGCAGTAGGCTTCCCTGAGATCATTAGTTTCCATCGCATGGAAAATCTCCTCAAAAAAGGTCATTCAATAATTATAGCCCAAATCCACTCCATTCATGTTGTTGAGACACCTTATGTGCATCTCGACCTCCAATCTATCCTCTCCCTCCACCAATTTGTTTTTATCACCCTCAAAGAGCTTCCCCCTTTTTGTGGAGTCCATGATCATTCCATCCCTCTCATATTGGAAAGTCTTCCTCCCAATGTCCAGCCTTATCTTCATCCCTTTTCCCAAAAGAATGAAATTGAGAAAATTGCTCATGAATTACTAGAAGTCGGTGTTATTTGTCTCGATACTATCCCCTCTTTTTCCCTTGTGGTCATGGTATTTGGGAAATAAGGTACTTGGCGCATGTGTCCCGATTTATGTGCCCTCAACAAACTCACAATGAAAGAAAAATTCCCCATTCCTATCATTGATAACCTCTTGGATGAATTGAGTGGTTCTATGTACTTCACTAAATTGGATCTACGTTCTAGATACCACCAGATCTGTATGAAATAATAAGACATTCCCATGACTGCATTTCACACTCAAGAGGGTCATTATGAATTCTTCGTAATTCCCTTTGGATTGTGTAATGCTCCTTCCACTTTTCAAAGTATTATGAATCATGTATTCCATCCTTTTATTTGTCATTTTGTCTTATTCTTCTTTGATGATATTCTCATCTATAGTAAAACTTGGTCATCCCATATCTCCCATGTGAATCAAGTTCTCCATCTACTCTCTACGGAAAAACTTTCCTCAAACAATCTAAATGTGCCTTTGGTTCCTAAGAAGTGGAATAAATAGGTCACATTGTCGTCAAGGATGGTGTTTGAGTGGATCCTAAGAAAATTGAATCTATTGAAGATTGGCCTCACCCTAAAAATATTAAGATCTTGTGTGGTTTTATGGGATTAACGGGCTATTATAGGAAGTTTGTTCAAAATTATGGAAAGATTTAAGCTACTCTCACTTCCCTCCTTAAAAAGAATGCTTTCACTTGGACTTCAGTTGTAGATCATGCCTTTCAAGACTTAAAATATGTTATGTGCTCTACCCTTGTCCTAGCACTCCCCGACTTCACAAAGACATTTTTATTGGAATGTGATGCTTCTGGGAAAGGAATTTGAGCCGTCCTCATGCAAGATGGTAGGCCCTTGGCCTTCACTAGAAAACAACTTTCATAGCGACATTTGGGCCAATCCATTTATGAAAAGGAAATGTTATCTATTCTACATGTTCTGGATCTCTAGTGTCCTTGTTTATTGGGTCAAAGATTCCAAATCAAAACTAATCATCAAAGTCTCAAGTATTTCCCGGAACAATGAATTTCATCCCCAACATAGAAAAAATGGGTGACCAAGATATTTGACTATGATTATGAGATCATTTACAAGCAGGGAAAGGAAAATGTAGTGGTCGATGCTCTTTCCCAGAAATATGAAGAAGACAGGTCCCTTTTCTCCCTCTCCTTCATTCTACCAGATTGTCTCCAAGCTGTTTGTCAGAAATGATTGCAAGACCCCAAAATTTCTAGCTCGATCCACCAATTGCAACACAATTCTTCAGTTTCTCCAGGGTACTCTTGGCATAATGAAGAGATTCGCTACAAAGGCCATTTTTATTTATGCAAGCAATCCCAACTTAAATCCATAGTTCTTTTTGAACTTCATGCCTCACCCACATCCGAGCATTCATGATTTATCAAAACCTATGAACGGGTCAAACATTCTTTTTCTAGGAGGGTATGAAAAAGGACGTTCATACCGTTATGGCTGAATGTGACGTCTGTCAATGCAACAAGGGAGAAACTGTCAAATCTTTGGGCACACTCCAATCGCTTTCGATTCCTCTTTCTGTTTGGATCATTGTAGGCTTACCTAAATTGGGCAATAGGTCAGTCATCATGGTGGTTGTCAATCGTCTCTCCAAATATTCTCATGTTTTTTCTCTTCAACACCCATTCACAACCACCATAGTGGCTCAAATTTTCATGGATAATATTTTAAAGCTTCATGGCATGCCTAATTCTATCATCTTTGATAGAGACCCCACTTTCACCAAAATTTTTTGGCAAGAATTGTTGAAGCTACATGGCACCCAATTGCATCTCATCACTGCCTATCACCCCCAGATAGATGGCCAGACTAAATTTGTCAACAAGTGCTTGGAAGCGTATTTGAGGTGTTTTTCATATGAGTGGAAAAATCAGTGGGCTCAATTTTTACCCCTAGCTGAATTGTGGTACAACACATCTTTCCATACAGCTACTCACATGTCTCCTTTTGAAACAATATATGCACAAAATCCCCCATCAGTTCTCTCCTATATGCCAGGGGTCTGGAAGGTTCAAGAAGTTGACACAAATATTACAGTCCATGAGGCTATTTTTCGTTCCCTCAAAGACAATTTGGTCATGGAGCATAATCATATGAAGAAAAATGTAGATCAAGGTCATTCCGAACACTATTTTTTTGAAGGGGACCGGGTATTTCTTCGACTACAACCTTATAAGAAGACTTCACTCAAATATCAACACTGTCAGAAACTTGTGCCAAAATTTTATGGTCCTTATACAATGCTCAAGCATGGGATTGGTGGCCTATCAACTAGCTCTACCCAGTTAGTCGAAGCTCAATCCCGTTTTTCATGTTTCTTTCTTAAAGAAGGTGATTGGAACTAAGTGCCAAACTCAAATTAGTCGCCCTGAGTTGGATGAAGAAGGTTCCATAGGGTTTCAACCACAAGAAATATTTTCCCAAAGAGAGTGTCGTCTCCATCAACACACCATCCATGAAGTGTTAGTCCAATGGAAAGATACACCTTCAGAAGATGCCACCTGGGAGCCAACCACCATTCTACAACAATTCCCTCATCTGAAGCCTTAAGGACAAGCCTGTTCTTCAAGGGGGAGGTCATGTTAGGGACATAACCTCCCTAACCCCCCCACATAGGTAGAATAATGTAATTCCATGTAATAAAGGCCAATATTAATAAGGCTTAATAATAAGGAATAATAAGTCAAATGTAAGAAGACCTAATCGAAGCTTTTTATTCTTGAAGGATCTTCCTCTAGATTGTTCTTTTGGAGAGATAGATTTAGTATAAATAGAAGTAGAGGGTATGAGAAGTCTTGTCTCAGATATTATTGTAATAGAGCTCTGCTCTTCTGGAGGTTTCCCCCTCGAATAGGCAAGTGAACATTGCTATAAGTAATCAAAGTTCTCTTTTTGGTGTTATTCTGGTATTATTCTGGCACTATTATGGTATTTTTATGGTTATATCATTGTTTCTCTACCATTTATCACTAAATAATTATGTTCTGCATATTATTTTATATCAGGAATACTACACAATTTGAGTGCACAGTTCATGTGCCCTTGGTGGCATCCCATGGAATTAATATATTTAAGAATAAAATAGTGACTAAATGATAAGGATATTGTTCCTTGATGGATAAGTTAGTTTGGAGGTATAAGGATCTAAGTAAATCATTCCAATATTCAAATCCTTTGTCATTTGGTTGTAGTCATGTGAGCTACCAGAATAGCCAATATTCAAATCCTTTGTCATTTGGTTGTAGTTATGTGAGCTACTAGAGGTATAAGGGTATAAGTCAATCATTTCAATATTCAAATCCTATGTCATTTGGTTGTCATCATTTGAGTTACTAGAGGAGGCAATATTTATCTCAATTCTCTCTAGATGCAATAGGAGTGAGCCAGTACAAATACTAAATCAATGCACTAGAAAGTACAAAACTCCTAGATAGAGTACATTTATATGAGATGGATATATAATGGTATTACACTTTCACCCAAAGTACAAAACCCTTGTTTATGACTTATGAACCCTCCTATACAACTTGTAGAATTTTTTATGGCCACATCCAATTCACCAACCTAGAGTATGAGTAGAGGGACCAACCAAGGCCATGCTCCACTTAATTATCACCATAGCCATGAGGTGGTGGATCATGATGTATATACATTAACGATCCAAGTTACTTATAATTCCTCTTACCTTCAAGATATTAAAGGTATGCTAGCATCATAGGGATCCAAGACAAACAATCAAGGAAAGACACCATTAGAGGAAGAAGAACCTAGTCAAAATGAGTCTCTTAAGTGTTAGAAATTGGGTTATGAACTGAGGAACTAGAAGGCTCCCACTTTCAATGGGATCATAAAAATATGAAATGAGGCCAAATCCTAGTTGGTGAACATTTAAATGCACTTGATCTTGTATTATTTTAACCCCCTTTGAAAAGACCAAGATTTCCAACTACTAGTTGATTGATGATGAAAACCTATGATGGGACCATCTCAAGATAAAGGATTTTTTTTTGAAAAGAACCTAAGTAGGGACTAGTTCAAGAAACACTTTGAGGAGAAGTAGCTAGCTGAGATGTACTATCATAAGAAAAAAGATGAATATTATTCACTCAAATAGGGAAGTGTGATAGACGAAGAGTATGATTGCAAGTTTTTAAAGTTGGACAAATATACCCTTAGACTTAGTGAATATTCCTAGGTTGGGAGACTCATTTGAGGAATCAAAAACCATGTTGGAGATGAATTTAAAATCTTCATGTTGAAGACCTTGAAAAAAGTAATGCAGAGAGCGAGGATAAGGTGGACTACTATGAGAAGAAGATTGAATGCATGGAGGATGAGGTGATAATTAGAAGCATCAAAGAATAAACGAATCCCATATAAGTAAGACAAGTCTCATCCATGCAGTCCAAGAGTAATGTGCATAAGGGATGTAAGGGATACATCATTCATGTCACTAAAGTTGTAGAGGAATCAAGCATAGAGGTAGGAAAACTACCCATAATCAAATAATTTTTGGATGTAATCTTGGAAGAAATACTAGGATTTATTCCCATTAGAGAAGTGAATTATAAGATAGATCTAATACCTAGAGGAACCCATATATTCAAGGCAACATACACATTGGTAACTAATGATTTGGGTGATATTAAGATGCATGTATAAGAATTTTTTGATAAGGGATTCATAGGCCTAAGTTCCTCTCTCTAGAGAGCTCCCATGTTGTTTTTCTAGAAAAAATATGGAACATTTCTAATGTGCATTGATGATAGAATGTTGAATAAGGAAGTCATCAAGAACATGTATCCTTTACCCAGGATTGATGATCTATTTTATCATCTCAATGGATCAAAGGTGTTCTCCAAATTGGACTTAATATCGGGTTATTAGCAAATTAGAGTCGATGAAGCTAACATACCAAAGAATTTTTTCAGAACCAAATATGTGCATTATGAGTTCCTAGTCTTACCTTTTGGATGAATGAATGATGAATTATTTATTTTAGAATTATTTTGACAAGTTTTTTCTATTATTCATTCATAAAATCCTAGTCTATTCTAAGAATGAGAAGGAACACTAGGAGAATCTTTGGTTGGTTTTGTAGAAGTTGTGAGAGCACCAATTGTATGCTAAGCCAAGTAAGTGTGAATTACTCAAAAGGTAAATTCAATATCTTGGGAACATAACATTTGAAGAATGACTTATGAACCCTCCTATAATACTTGTAGAATTTTTGGCCACATCGAATTCATGAACCCATGGTATGAGTAGAGGGACCAACCAAGGCCATGTACCCCTTAATTATCGCCAGAGCCATGAGGTGGTGGTTCATGATGTATATACATTAACGATCCAAGTTAATGATAATTTGTCTTACCTTCAAGATATTAAAGGTATGCTAGTGTCATTGGGATCATAGACAAAGAATCATGCCAAGAGATCATTGGAGGAAGAAGAACGTAGTGAAAATGAGTATCTTAAGTGTCACAAATTGGGTTATGAACCAAGGAAGTAGAAGGTTCCCACTTTCAATGGGATCATAAAAACAATAAGTGAGGCCAAATACTAGTTGGTGAACATTTAAATGCACATGATGTTGTATTATTTTAATCCCCTTTGAAAAGACCAAGATTTCCAACTACTAGTTGACTGATGATGAAAACCTATGATGGGACCATCTCAAGAAAAATGAATTTTTTTTTGAAAAGAACCTAAGTTGGGATTGGTTCAAGACACACTTTGATGAGAAGTAGCTAGGTGAGTTGTACTATCAAAATAAAAAGGCTGAATATTTTCACTCAAGTAGGGAAGTGTTATTGCAAGTTTTTAGAGTTGGAAAATATGCCCTTAGACTTAGTGAAGATTCCTAGGTTGGGAAACACATTTGAGGAATAAAGGACCATGTTGGAAATGAATTTAAAACCTTCATGCTGAAGACCTTGACAAAAGTAATGCAGAGCACAAGGATAAGATGGACTAATCTAAGAAGAATATTAAATGCATGGATGATGAGGTGATAGTTAGAAGCATCAAAGAATAAATGAATCCCATATAAGTAAGAAAAGTCTCATCCATGCAGTCCAAGAGTAATGTGAATAAGGGATGTAAGGGATACATCATTCATGTCACTAAAGTCATAGAGGAATCAAGAATAGAGGTAGGAAAAATACCCATAATGAAATAATTTTTGGATTTAATCTTGGAAGAAATACTAGGCTTTAATCCCATTAGAGAAGTGAATTATAAGATAGATATAATACCTAGAGGAATCCATATATTGAAGGAAACATACACATATGTAACTAATGATTTGGGTGAGCTTAAGATGTAGCTACAAGAATTGTTGGATAAGGGATTCATAGGCCTAAGTTCCTCGCTCTGGAGAGCTCCCATGTTGTTTGTCCAGAAAAAATATGGAACATTTCTAATGTGCATTGATGATAGAATTTTGAATAAGGAAACCATCAAGAATGTGTATCCTTTACCCAAGATTTCTAATCAATTTGATCAGCTCAATGGATCAAAGGTGTTCTCCAAATTGGACTTAATATTGGGTTTTTAGCAAATTAGAGTCAATGAAGCTAACATACAAAAGAATTTTTTCAGAACCAAATATGTGCATTATGAGTTCCTAGTCTTACCTTTTGGATGAATGAATAATGAATGATGTATTTCAGAAGTATTTTGAC
Source organism: Picea sitchensis (assembly GCA_010110895.2). Classification (NCBI taxonomy): domain Eukaryota; kingdom Viridiplantae; phylum Streptophyta; class Pinopsida; order Pinales; family Pinaceae; genus Picea; species Picea sitchensis. The sequence goes on along the minus strand of SNQJ01S0061910.1, from coordinate 57,743 downwards.
ATTTTTTTATATTATTCATTCATAACATCCTGGTCTATTCTAAGAATGAGAAGGAACACTAGGAGAATCTTTGGTTGGTGTTGTAGAAATTGTGAGAGCACCAATTGTATGCTAAGTCGAGTAAGTGTGAATTCCTCAAAAAT
>SNQJ01S0061910.1:41665-55909 GCA_010110895.2 Picea sitchensis | reverse complement strand
AAACCCTAGATCAAGGTCTTTGTGGGATAATAAAAATTAGCTTGATCAAATTAAAGGTCAAACCAACCATTCATATTTCAATGGATAATTTTCATTTATAATAAAATTATCTCTATCTTTGTGAGTTATGAATAATTTCATGTGTAATTTTCACATGAATCTATAAATTAATGAAACACAACATTCATGTAACACTAAATATAAACCTACACAATCCAATGATTATCAAAAGAAAATAAATATAAATCTATACATATAAATTGCTCATTTAAAAAGATAAAAATAAAAAGAATCGAGAATATACTAACCATTCTATTTTAAAAATCTATAAATGAATTCTTTATAAATTACCTGAAAATATATGATAATAAAATGTATTCACTAATTATAAAGAAAGTAAATATAAACCTACACATGTGGGCCTAATGGTTAAGGACTAGTGAGCCTAATGGTTAAGGACATGTGTTTCCTTTTAAAAGATCACAAATTCAAATCCATTTATACTTACCATAAATGTTAAACAAAAATTTTCAAAAATTTGTAAATTGAAATTAATTAGATTAAGCAAACCCTCATTCAATCTATATAAATTGAATGGATGGAAATCATTTTATTTATAAATTTATGAAACACTTTTTTCCTCATAAATTAATGAATCACTTTTTAATGATAAAGACTTATAAAGACCTTATGGGTTTGTTTTTAATACTTAATTAGTGATATAATGTTAGAACCAAGGTATTGAGTGCGGTTTACGAGACTGACTTGGCTGTGGAAAATATACAACCATTGCCTCCACCGCCACTTACCAACCATTAAACAATCTTGAATGGTAGTTGAATTCTAAACTCAGGACCGCCATAGAGAGAAACACAATATATATATAGTGGAAGCCCTCAAATTGTATTGCAATATATCGTCTTTATATCTAAGGTGTCAAATTAAGGTGTCAAATTGTGCAGTATTAAGTTAGTAAACATGGCTGGTCGTGGAGGTGGTGGCGGAGGACCTGGCGGAGGTGGAGGACCTGGTGGCGGCGGTGGTCCGGGAGGACCTGACGGTGGAGGCGGCGGCGCTCCGGGAGGTGGAGGTGGTGGGGGACCTGGCGGTGGAGGCGGCGGTGGCGCTCCGGGAGGTGGTGGCGGTGGCGGACCTGGCGGTGGTGGCGCTCCGGGAGGTGGAGGCGGTGGGGGACCTGGCGGTGGTGGCGGACCTGGACGTTAATGGCATTATATCCATATTTCTAATTTCATAGTAATTTGTTTGATCTTCTATAAATATGATAGGCACTTTATATATGCCTGCCTCTGTTGTAAGAAGATAATGTTTGTTTAATGTTGTAAGTATTAATATAGATGGAATAAAAGAGATCTGCAGATCAGTTTAAATCTAACGAAAAGCTTTCGTGGTTCTGAATTATGAATTCAATTAGCCGCCGTGTAGTTATTGATATTTGCCTTAAATTTGTGACCTCAATTAACCTTGAATTTCAATCGGTTTATAACATGAAATATTTAATTGGATGGTTTCCGCTGGTTTAATTGGATCGGATGATGATGATGATGATGATGATGATGATGATGATGATGATGATGATGATGATGATGATGATGATGATGATGATGATGATGTATTATATTTTGACAATTTAGTTGTTAATTGATAGCTAGGTTTGTTATCATTTATCATGAGTTTGTAGGCTAATGTAAAAGAGTAGATTTTCATTCTTACTAAATATTTGTGGATCTTGAATTATTAACCTATTTAATTAAATGAGGAGTACAAATTAATAACCAAAAGATTTTTTAATCTTTTCTAAAATCAAAAAGTAATTTCAATCTAGATAATATCTATAAAAAAATCAATATTGCTATAACCATGATTGAAATGAAATTATATCCAATAAAATCATTTACTTTTTGATAACATTTAACTTTAATTTCATAAAACCAAATACTATCTTTAATTACAATTCAATTTTTTTATCTCAACAAAACCAATAAACATATTATCTAAAATAATAAGCCCAATGCAATTAGCACAGAAATCAGTTTGCTGTTTAATTAGTTGCAGAAAATTTCCCATGTAGACATCTTATCTAAAGGAATGTATATTCATTTTAATTAAATAAAACTATCTTTAAAAAGGAAAAATCTGACTCATGTGGTGAGCATGACGACTAGTCAAGCGTTTTTTTTTATTGGTTTTTTCTTTAAAATGTCGACTCTTTTATACTTTCTTTATGCCTTTAAATTATAAACATCGTTTACTAACATGCAAAAGGGTTTACATGTTGATTCAATGGAAGGAAGAGTTTGGATAAGTATGTATTAATCTTTTTATATAATTAATCAATATAGTTAATTTTTTTTATTAAATTTGATATTAATTTTATTTAAATGATATAAATATATTATTTAAATGATAAGAATTTTAATAATGATTTTATAATTATGATTTTGAAATATTAAAAAAATAATAAATAAACTTTGTTATTAATAAAAACTCTTCTATTTAAAATTGTATTTTAACAAAATATTTAGTATTCCGGATTCAAAACATTAATTTTAAAATGAGCCAAATATTTAAAACTGTGAATTGAGCACTGAAAAGATTAATTTATAAATCAATGAAGTTTAAGTATCCCATTTATGTGGTTTTGTTTATTATATTTATTAATTAATTATGTATTGTGTAAACCGTTTTGTTTAATATATTTATAAGTGATATAATTAGTAAAATTGTTTATGAAAGGTGTAAAAAAGTATATTGATAAAATTGTAATTTAGATTAAATTTAAAGATTAGTGAGTAAAAAAAGTTCTTTATGTAAAAAGAAAAAATGTTAAAATTTAATTTACATGATATTGTTTTATACAATTTAATAAGTGAATTATGAAAAAGGTTGTTAATTGGATTTAGCTAGGAGGAATGATTTCTTGGAAGTAAATGACAATGCATACAATTATGTTAAAATGTGGTTTTTTGTCTAAAAAATAATATTATTATGAATATTATTTCAAATAGTGTTAATTTTTATCATAAATTAAATTTATTGGTAATTTAAGAGAGTTTATGATTATGTCTAAATACAATTTTTAATTTTAATGTTTAGGCTTTTAATTTTAAGGAAAATATTAAGAAAATGTTATTTATCTTATATTTTTACTAATTAAGATGTTATAATCTAAATGCTTTATGAATTGGTTTTTCCAAATCATGTAAGAATTATTTTGGATTGATGAAATTGCATATATAAGATGTTAAAATTGCATAATTCAATTGCAATAGGGTAATTGAAGGGTGATGTAGATTCTAATGGTGGAAAACTTGAATTCTTCAATAAGACAATATCAAATGTCTATTACAAAAACAAACATTATTAATAATTACTACATACTTGGGACATTATTTCTTTTACTTCCAAACCGAGGTCTATGTCTACTCTCTACAACATTCATTGACATAGGAAAGTTAAGATATGGCCAATTTCTATTTTTTTTTGTAAGCTAAAATTTGTATTACCTCCTTAACTAGATCAATATATCTACCAGGGAACCTAGTGACTGGCCTTCCATTAACGTAAACCAAATCCAACACCAAGATCCATTGAAATTGTCCAAAAATAACTTAAAATCCATTAACAAAATGAAAAAAAGTATGTAGAACTTACAAAAGATGATTGAGTTTTTGTAGAGGCTAAAGCCTATCAAAGCTTAAACTGACACTATCTAAAAAATACATACATATAGAGTTAAGGGAATTGCCCATAAAACTAAATAGTATCAGTACCAGAACCATGTGACCTCCACTATGGAGCGAAGGAATAAGGTTGTTGAAAAAATGGACATCTGGAATGCACAAGCTCGCTTGAGAATGAGTCAAACATAGAATCCAACCCATGATTCATAATGTCCTGGAAAAATTGTTGATCTGAGACAACCTTGCACAATTCGAAGAGAAGCCAGAGTTGTTCCTTTGTTAGACAACATGGAGAGCTATCATGACTTGAACTTGGATAGGTCTGAGAAATTAATTTCACCGGAGCTGGGTTTGATGGAGGTATCTCCTCTATGACAAGGAATCTCCAGTGTCCCTCAGGGGGATCCCATTTCGTTCTCTCCCCCGATCCGGGTGTCAGTGCATGGTGGTATTGCATATCTAGGAGGACCTACAAATTCCCCTCTATCCCCAGAGGGTCATGGACCTCCTTGTTGCTTCTATTGGAGCTTGAATTAATCTTTGTAGCGAGCTGATGGGAAGTAGAGGAATATATGGAAGGATTGGAGAGATGTTTTCGATTAGCCAAGTAATGATAATAAGTGAGTCTGTTCTTGGGTCGACCTCTTTCTCTCAGCATGGTGGTCAGAAGGAAACAAATATCCAAATGAAAAACACAATGGTTAATGGAGGGGAATGTTAGGCTTGAACACACAAAGCAGGAGAAAGGAGGAAGGTTCCAAAAAACTAGAATGTCATTAGGAGGGGAAGGGGAAATTAACCTCCACACCATTGAATGCACAATTAACGTGACAAGAATGCTAAACACAGACTTGGTACTGTTCTAACGAGAGGATCACATCCTTAGAATTAATTGAGCTATATTCCCCATGGGTCAAGGACTAATGTAGAGTGTGTGAGTATTAATTCCTTGCATTAGGAGGTGGTGGAATGGAGAATCGACAATTGAGGATTATAGTACTATCAACACATGAATGGAAAAATGACACCTTATCAGGGGGGATATGGCCAATTAAATTAATTGCATTAAAAAACTGTAATATTTAATGCAATATTAGAGGAATTAGTCTCCCTTTTGATAAACCTATCCTCTTATCAATCCCCCTCTCTCATCTCCATCTTGATTATCTAATCCTTTCAGGCATGGATCTAGGAGGAGGTTGGAATCCCCCTTCATTTTCTAAAGTGACCACTTTGTCAAAAAAACAAATTAGATCCCTATGGCCACACTTATTTTCTCAACACCTCACTTCAATGTTTTAACTCTTATAGAAAAGGGTCTCGTTGAAAATTTACAAGCCTTTATCCCTCTCCAAAAGAAATGGATCTTTGAATACAAAAAAATTGAATGCTTATGATCAAAGGTAATCTCATATACTACTTTGTCGATGACAATTTTATGCATTTCTATTTGAGATGAAATAATACATAACTTATGTTCCAGAACGATCTATTCTTCATGGGTCCAAGAGGAATGTATTTAAATAGACGAGCATTGGATTTTTACCCTGAACTGGATACACCATGAATAGTTTTAGTTTGGGTTCCATTACCTCACCTACCACTACATTGTTGGAATGATGAATATTTGAAGGGCGTTAGAAACACTTCAACAGTGAATATATTGATAAATATAAACCCAATTCATTCTGTATGAAACAATATGTGTCAAAGTGGATCTGGAAAAAGTAATTCCTAAAGAAATAGCCCTATATTTGGATAATTGGACTTATCTACAAAAACTAGAATGTGAAAAGCTACCTTTTAAATGTAAATCATGCCATGAATATGGTCATTTTTCCAAATATTGCAAAAAGGCATCTTTTAGGAAAACACCTCTAGGAAAACATGAACAATGGAAACTGGCTAATAAGAACTCTAGAACTAATCAAGTAGCCCTCTCTATAGCCAATACTTAGAAAGTAATTTCAACTCCCTCCTCAAACTATTATATAATCCTTTCACATCTTGAGGAAGATCCTTCAATAAAAACTTCATTCCCTTCTCATAATATTCATTTCCATCCTCCTACTGTGCCTATCACCCCATAATATTTTATGTCTCCAATATAAATAGACTCACAAGTGGAAAATTTTCTTACCCCTAAGTTTGATATGGCACCTAAAAGTCTCAAAGCTTTGTATGTAGAGATAGATCTAGTTCTAGAAACGTCATCCACGTAGCCAAGTGGAGTACTCACAAGGGATAAGGCATGACAATAATAGGACGAAGAATACATAAAGGAGAACTTATTCTAAAAAGGTTGTCATTAGAGATCCAATTAAGTGGTATTTATAAATCATCATCACCGAAATAATGAAGATAGTCTCCGAAAACAATAGGGAAATGGGAAAGATGTTGGTTGTGGAGATTTATTATCTTCCTGATTCATAGGTCTTTGTTTTCAGTCGTGCTTATACCCGATGAATACTTTTCACCCCAAAATAATGTACACTCTTCCAAGAGGGGGAGTGCAGAGGGGGGTTTCCCCCTCTGCGGGGTCCAGGGGCAAGCGAGCCCCCGAAGGAAAAATTGCTTTGTAAATGTATATTGTAATTTCATTGTAAATATGGACCATTCATTATAAGGTCGCAGATCTGATGCTAGAAGTTATGTTAGGGTTTTTTCCCCTAGAAGGTGACCCTCTTTTTATGAGGGAAATGTATTGGGGCTAGGGATGATAACGAATATTGTATTCTGAGATAGGAGACTATGAGAGAAAGAAGAGAAAGATACAACGGGTTTGTTGTAGGTTGTATCCCTTCATTTTTAGGATAATAATAAAGGAAGGACCTGGCAATTTCTTTGGTGGACGTAGCACACACTGGGTGAACCATGTATATCTGTGTCTCTATTGTATTGTGTATCTTATGTGTTTTATTTCCACATTTGTTTTATTTTATAGCTCCACGATCCTGTTTTTCTAACAATTGGTATCAGAGTGAAAGGTAACTTGCGAGAAAACAGGGTTCTTGGTTCGAGTGGGAGTAATGGCAGAAGATGGAAACTTTAGGGTTGAGAAATTTAATGGCCAAAACTACCAGTTATGGAAGATGCAGATGGAGGATTATTTATATAAAGAGGATCTATTCTAACCATTGGGTGGAATAATAAAGAATTCAATGGCCATTAAGGATGAAGAATGAGAGGTTCTTGACATAAAGGCAGTAGGAACGATACGACTGAGCTTGGCAGTGTCGGTGGATTTTAATATTTTGAAAGAAAATACAACGAAGGATCTGCTGGATGCATTGGCTAAACTATATGACAAAACATCGGCATCCAATAAGGTATTTCTATATGAAGATGTCAGAAGGTGGGTCTATTGTAGATCATTTAAATGAATTTAATACGGTTACTAATCAACTTAGTTCAATAAAAGTGGACTTTGATGATGAAGCCAGGTCTCTTCTAATCTTGTTCTCATTGCTAGAAAGATGGAATGGATTGGTCATGGTTGTAAGTAACTCTGTCTCTAGTTCAAATACTTTAAAATTTGATGATGTTGTTGGTGTTATCCTTAGTGATGAAATGCGATGGAAAAACATAGGTGAGACATCATGTAATGCATTGAACATGGAGAACAGGGGAAGACAAAAGGATAGAGGAAAGGGATAAGGGAACCGCGGGAATTTTAGGAAGGATAGATCTAAATCCATATTTGGAAAGATAGAGTGCTAGAATTGTGGGAAGAAAGGACATCTGAAGAAAGACTATAGAGCTCCAAAGAAACAAAGAGATGGACAGGAGGAGAAAAAGCAGGAAGCAAATGTAACAGGTGATGTGTTACAAGATGTTTTGATTCTTTCTATAAATAATATTTTTGAGTCTTGGGTAGTAGATTCAGGGGATTATTTTCATGCCACATCCTATAAGAAACATTTTCTAGATTATGTTCAAGGTGAATTTGGACAGGTTCATTTGGGTGATGATGCACCATGAAAAATTGTTGGAATGGGAAAGGTGAAAATAAAACAAAGGAATGGAAACCAATGGTTGTTGAAAGAGGTAATACATGTTCCATATCTAAGGAAAAATCTAATTTCAACAGGGATGTTGGCAAGTGAAGTTTGTATATCCATATTTACATATAAGGTGTGAAAGTTCACCAAAGGATCATTGGTGATAGCAAAAGGAGAGAAGGTAGGTAAATTGTATTTATGTACTGGTAATACTAACTCTTCTATCTCTTTAGCTTCTACAGGAGTGGATACAACACTGTGGCATCATAGGATTGGACACATGAGTGAGAAGGGGATGCAGATACTTCACAAAAGAAATTTGTTGCCAGATCTTAAACAAATTGATTTGGATTTCTTTGAGCATTGTGTTTATGGAAAGCAGAAGAGAGTCATTTTTCTTAGAGTCGGAAAAGAAAATAAGAGTGAAAGGTTAGAGCTTGTGCATAAAGATGTATGGGGACTAGCTCAGGTATCATCTCTTGGTGGCTCTCGTTATTATGTTACTTTTATTGATGATGCAACTAGAAAAACTTGGGTTTATTGCATTCGAAAAAAATCTAATGTTTTTGATACTTTTAAGAAATGGAAAGATTTGGTTGAGAATGAGACAGGAAAAAGGTTGAAGTGTCTTGGATCATACAATGGAGGTAAATATTTCAGCAAGGATTTTGATGATTATTGTTCATACCATGGGATTCGTAGAGAGAAGACATTTCCAGGAACACCACAGGAAAATGGTGTGTCAGAAAGGATGAACAGGACAATCATGGATCGTGCAAGGAGTATGAGATTGCATGTTGGTTTGCCTTTACAGTTCTAGGTAGATGTTGTAGATACTGATGTTTACTTAATAAATAGAGGACCTTCAATCTCTTTGGATGGTATAATTCCAGAGGAGGCATTTACTTGTAAAAAGGTAAACTATTATTTTTTGAATACTTTCGGTTGTGAATCATTTGTCCATATTGATAAAGAAAATAGAACAAAGCTTGAGGCAAAATCTAAGAAGTGTACCTTTATTGGATACGTTGTTAATGATTTTTCTTATCGCTTATGGGATTATGAAAATAAAAAAATCATTAGGAGTAGAGATTTCATATTCAATGAGAAGGTCATGTACAAAGATCAGTTGCAAGGAAAGAAACAGGAAAAAGAAAAACCATAATACACAGTGCTTTATGAGATTACTTGAAAAGAAACTCCAAAGGTACCAGAAAATCAAAATGTATAACAATAGGATCAACAGGTACCTCAAACTCCTTCAAGTGTTGTTAGAATATCTACCAGGTTAAGTAGACCTCCTGAACGATACTCTCCTTCATTGTATTATTTATTGTTGACTGATTCTGGTGAACTAGAATGTTATGAAGAGGCAATGCAAGTAGACACCAAAAATAAGTGGGAGAAAGGAATGAAAGAGGAAATGGATTCCCTTGTAAATAACCAAACTTGGGATTTGGTTCAGTTTCGTGTAGGAAAAAGAGAATTACAAAATAAATGGGTTTACAAGTTGAAGGAAGAAGATGGAGGAAAAAAGTGGTACAAGGCTAGAATTGTTGTAAAGGGGTTTTCTCAAAAGAAAGGTATAGATTTTGATGAGATATTTTCTCTTGTTTTTAAAATGACTTTAATTAGGACTATTTTAAGTCTTGTGGCAATAGAATATTTGCATCTTGAATAGTTAGATGTAAAATCAACTTTTCTCCATGGGGATTTGAAGGAAGAGATTTATATTTAGCATCTACAGGGCTATGAGGTCAAAGGAAAGAAGAATTTGGTATGTAGGTTGAATAAGAGATTGTATGGCCTAAAGCAAGATCTAAGGCAGTGGTATTTGAAGTTTGTCAGGTTTATGATATAACAAGGTTATAGTAGATGTCATTCTGATCACTGTGTTTATTTTAAAAAGCTAGAAAATGGAAGCTATATTATCTTGCTATTGTATGTAGATGACATACTTGTTGTAGGGTCTAATATGAAAGATATAAATGTGCTCAAGAATAAATTAGCTAATTTATTTGCGATGAAGGATTTGTGTGCTGCAAAGAAAATCCTTGGTATGAGAATAACAAGAGACATGAAAAATTGCAAATTGACATTGGCTCAGGGTGAGTACATAGAGAAGGTGTTGGAGAGGTTCATAATGCAGAATGAAAAACCAATTAGTACACCTTTGGCCAACCATTTCAAATTAACTAAGGAAATGTGTCCCGAGACACAGGAGGAGATATAATACATGTCCAAGGTCCCTTATTCATCAGCAGTTGGTAGCTTGATGTATGCAATGGTTTTCACAAGACCAGATATTGCACATGCAATGGGAGTTGTGAGCAAGTATATGAAAAATCTAGGTAAAGAACATTGGGAGGCAGTAAAGTGGATTATCGGGTATTTGAGAGGTACTGCTACTCATGCATTATGTTTTGGAAATTCATACACTATTCTATAGGGATATGTTGATTCAGATATGGTAGGTGATAAAGATAGCAAGAGAAGCACCACATTGTATGCTTTTTCTATAGGTGGAACAACAGTAAGTTGGATTTCGAAACTGCAAAAGGTTGTTTCACTTTCAATAATAGAGGCAGAGTATGTTGCTGCTACAAAGGATAGTAAAGAAATGATTCGGTTATAGATGTTTATGGATGAATTGGGAAAAAAATAGGAGAATAACAGGTTGTACTATGATAGTGAGAGTACCATTCATCTTGCAAAGAACTCAACCTTCCATTCAAATACTAAGAATATACAACTCATCTACCATTTCATACAATCCATTTTGGAAGATGGACATTTGAAGCTGGAAAAGATACACACTAGCCAGAATCTTGTAGACATGTTAACAAAGGGAGTAACCAGGGAGAAATTGAGTTCCTTCTCAGTTTCAGTTGGTCTTCAAGAATGAATATGAAGATGAGAAATTTTCTAGGTCGAAGAAGGATCATAGTCCAACATATACAACAATAGTGGAGTTGTTGAGATCAATATCCAAGTGGGAGATTATTGGTTTTGGAGCCTGATTATCTTTCTAATTCAGAGATCTTTGTTTTCAGTCATGTTTATACCCCATGAAGACTTTACACCCTATAAGAATGTACACTTTTCCATGTAGGGGAGTGCAGAGGGGGGTTACCGGGGTCAATCGGGCCCCCGAAGGAAAAATTTCCTTGTAAATGTATATTGTAATTTCATTGTAAATCTGGACCATTCATTATAAGTTAGCAGATTTGATGGTAGAAGTTATGTTAGGGGTTTTTTCCCTAGAAGGCGACCCTCTTTTTATGAGGGAAATGTATTGTGGCTAGGGATGATGGAGTATATTGTATTCTAAGTTAGGAGACTGCAAGAGAAAGAAGAGTAAGTTATAGAAGGTTTGATGTAGGTTGTATCCCTTCATTTGCAGGATAATAATAAAGAAAGGAATTGGAAATTTCTATGGTGGACGTATCCCACACTGGGTGAACCACGTATATATATGTCTCTATTGTATTGTATATCTTCTATGTTTTATTTCCGCATTTGTTTTATTTTATTGCTCCACGATCTTGTTTTTCTAACAAAATAGGTACAAGTATGAAACTTTAAGAGAGTTAATAATAGTAGAGAAACTAGTTTTCCCACTCATCTAGGAGATGAAGCTCAAATATAATGAAATTGTAGAAGTTGGAACACAAAAATTGAAAGTAAGCCAAGCAATAACACTTGGTGCCAGAGAGTCATTGTGGGGAATATGTAAGCTATGGGATTTTACATTAATTGAGGTTGTTCATTCAAATGTAACCCGAAACTAGATGCTCACTAGTATAGTTCATTGAAACATTGGTCATCATATTAAGGTATATAACATCTATGCTCCAATACATTATAGAGAAAAATTGGAATGTCTAAAATATTTATATGAAATAAAGCATTGATTTTCTTCATAATAGTGTAGTACAAGGTGACTTTAGGGTGACAATGCAAAGATGGGTAACATGTTTTTGAGTGAGCCACGATGAGGGTGGTGCAATGTGGCAGGGAAAAAATTCAATAGAACTATAGGCCGAGAGTTTGCCAAAAATACAACAATATTATTGGACAAAAACATGGAAATATTTTTAACCAAGAGTTTATAAAACTTTTATTTGAAATATTTCCTTGGGAAAGAATTTTTGTTTAGCAAAAACAACAAATTTTGCATCAATGTTTAGAAACTTTCAACTTCAACAAGGGTGGATACTTGCAATTTTTAAGTATGGGTTCATTTTTTAATCTAGTTTGTAATCATATAATAATTTTGGATTTTAGTCAAGAATAATTATTTATCAACAATTTTGTTCTAAAATTGATCCCTTAAGAATTTTAATATTCTCAAAATCATATGAAATGAAAATTCAATATCAACAAAATCACATTACCAAAGAAAAATAAAAACTCATAGTACACTTCCTCACATTGTTCTCTTTGAAAGATCATTTTTAGTTTTCACGGTAATGATCATATCAAAAAAACATTGGTGCCCACAAAAATATGTCAATATGACACCATTGTTTTTAGTCCATCTCGATAAATAATAAAAAATAGTGCTTAAATATAAATAATAATAAAAAATATAGTCTAAGCACTAGTGAAATCTATGTGGATTGTGATAATATAACTTACTCCCCTAAAATGAATAACCACCTCTAAAAAACTAGACATCCATGTAGGTATCTCATTATCCTTACCTAAAATTTTAAAGTATATGTAATCAATAAACAACATTATCACACTATATGTCCATAAATAATTTAAAAATATATACAAGTATGAAGGTAATACAATTCTCTAAAACTATTGTTTTTACTTGAAAGTGAAATTTTCAAAGAAAATATGAGAGGGGAGGGAGTTGGGAAAAAACAAAATCTTTTTTTTTTCATTAAAAAAAAGCAAAAGTGTTACCCATTTCCATGTTTTCACCTTTCAACACAGTTCTTTCTCATGAGGAAAAGGGGGTGGAATCATTGTTACATATCAATATAGAAAGAATCTAGAGCATTTTATTTTTGATTGGGATTTAGTGTACATAAAAATGAAAAAAAGAGAAATATACCTAAATGAATAGAAGGGCAGGGTTGGGTCATATAGTGACCAAGCTATATCATTTATCATCCATAATGACGTGTTGCTAGAAAATGCTGAAATGTATTCCAATATAATCTCTCTCAGAGCTTCAGATCATAAGCCAATTTCATTATTTTTATTGCATTCTCTAAAATATTGACCTCTCCCATTCCACTTTAATTTGTTGTGACTCTAAGATCCAAGAGAAATATAAATAATAGGTGATACTTGGAGATGGCTAGTTGAAAAATCCCCTTTCTATGTTTGGGAATCAAAACTTAGAGAAAGCAATATGGAGACAAAATCATGGGATAAGAAGTATTACCTACATCCATCTCAGGGAAGAACAAACGTTCTTCATAAAATCATGAATTTGCAAGCTAGTATTAAAGATCAAGATGTGACACAACAATAGATAGTTGAGGAAGTAATTCTTTATGGAATATTAGAATTCTCCTTTATAAAGGAGGAAGAGCATGAGAGGATAAAGTATAAGAGTCTATGGATTAAAGAAAGGGACAAAAATATATCATTCTTTCTAAAGAAGTAAAGGAAAGAAAACAAAGAAACAATGTCTAAGAAATAATTTTGGAGAATGGGGACAAATTACAGATTTCAAAGCCATTGGGGAGGTAAATTTTGATCACTTTAAGGACCTTTATATAGAGGAGGATGAAGCATACCCTAAATCCACCCATGTTATTCTTCAAGGTATCTTTCAAGTGGTCTCAATGATAGACAATAAAGAGATAGCTAAGGAAATCGAGGAAGACGAAATGTTAAATCCAATTTTAGGACTAGAATCAAATAAATCTCTAGGGATTAATGTGTTTTCACTTAATTTCTTTCAATATTTCTAGAATATCATGAAATATGACTTGTGCCACTAGAATTTCATGAAATATGACTTGTGCCACATGCTAAACTGGTATAGAAATAAACCTAATCTACAAGGAAGCTTAAAATCCTCCTTCCTCACTTTAATCCCTAAAGAGTCTAGTCCTACCTCTCTCTCTATATTTTGACCCATATCCCTTTGTAATGCATCTTACAACATTATGAAAAACAGCTTAGCCAACTATTTCAAATTTTTTATACCCAATATAATTTATAAAAATCAAGGTAGTTTTGTTTAAAAACATTAGATTATTGATCAAATTTAGTTGGCACAGGAGGCCACTCATTCTATCAGAAGCAATAAAAAAAAGGAAATGATTATAAATATGTACATGGACAATTCCTTTGAACAAGTACATCATTTTTTCAGGTCTTACAAATGTTTGGTTATGTAGTTTCGTTTATTCAATGGGTTGAATCATACATTAGTTTCCCCTGGATAGCTCCTTTCATTAATGGAAATCCTTCCTCCTTTCAGAGTAGTATAGGACCGAGGCAAGCAAGGCCTCTTGAAACAACCTAATGTTTAGATTCTTTGTTTTATTTTTATTGATAAGGAAATT
>SNQJ01S0061910.1:27137-41655 GCA_010110895.2 Picea sitchensis | reverse complement strand
GTTTAAGTATCCCATTTATGTGGTTTTGTTTATTATATTTATTAATTAATTATGTATTGTTTAAACCGTTTTGTTTAATATATTTATAAGTGATATAATTAGTAAAATTGTTTATGAAAGGTGTAAAAAGGTATATTGATAAAGTTATAATTTTAGTGAGTAAAAAAAGTTCTATATGTAAAAAGAAAAAATGTTAAAATTTAATTTACTTGATATTGTTTTATATGATTTAATAAGTGAATTATGAAAAAGGTTGTTAATTGGATTTAGCTAGGATTATTAGGAGGAATGATTTCTTGGAAGTAAATGACAATGCATACAATTATGTTAAAATGTGGTTTATGATTTTGATGAAGATATTGGATAAATGAATTTTGTCTAAAAAAATAATATTATTATGAATATTATTTCAAATAGTGTTAACTTTATCATAAATTAAATGAATATTATTGGTAATTTAAGAGAGTTTATGATTATGTCTAAATACAATTTTTAATTTTAATGTTTAGGTTTTTAATTTTAAGGAAAATATTAAGAACATGTTATTTATCTTATATTTTTACTAATTAAGATGTCATAATCTAAATGCTTTATGAATTGGTTTTTTCCAATCATGTACGAATTATTTTGGATTGATGAAAATGCATATATAAGATGTTAAAATTGCATAATTCAATTGCAATAGGGGTATTGAAGGGTGATGCAGATTCTAATGATGGAAAACTTGAATTATTCAATAAGACAATATCAAATGTCCATTACAAAAACAAACATTATTAATAATTACTACATACTTGGGGCATTATTTCTTTGACTTCCAAACTGAGGTCTATGTCTACTCTCTACAACATTCATTGATATAGGAAAGTTAAGATATGGCTAATTTTTTATTTTTTTTTATAAGCTAAAATTTGTATTACCTCCTTAACTGGATCAATATATCTGCCAAGGAACCTAATGATTGGCCTGCCATTAACGTAAACCAGATCCAACACCAAGATCCATTGAAATTGTCCAAAAATAACTTAAAATCCATTAACAAAATGAAAAAAAGTATGTATAACTTACAAAAGATGATTGAGTTTTTGTAGAGGCTAAAGCCTATCAAATCTTAAACTGACACTATCTAAAAAATACATACATATAGAGTCAAGGGAATTTCCCAGAAAACTAAATAGTATCAGTACCAGAACCAGGCGACCTCCACTATGGAGCGAAGGAATATGGTTGTTGACGAAATGGACATCTGGAATGAACAAGCTTGCTTGAGAACGAGTCAAACAGAGCATCCAACCCATGATTCATAATGTCCTAGAAAAATTGTTGATCTGAGACAACCTTGCACAATTCGAAGAGAAGCTAGAGTTGTTCCTTTGTTAGACAACATGGAGAACTATCAGGACTTGAACTTGGATAGGTATGAGAAATTACTTTCACCGGAGCTGGGTTTGATGGAGGTATCTCCTCTATGACAAGGAATCTCCAGTGTCCGTCAGGGGGATCCCATTTCGTTCTCTCCCCCGATCCCGGTGTCGCTGCATGGTGGTGTTGCATCTCTAGGAGGAACTGGAAATTCCCCTCTATCCCCAGAGGGTCATGGACCTCCTTGTTGCTTCTATTGGATCTTGAATTAATCTTTGTAGCGAGCTAATGGGAAGTAGAGGAATATATGGAAGGATTGGAGAGATGTTTTCGATTAGCCAAGTAATGATAATAAGTGAGTCCGCTCTTTGGTCGACCTCTTTCTCTCAGCACGGTGGTCAGAAGGAAACAAATATCTAGGTGAAAAACAAAATGGTTAATGGAGGGGAATGTTAGGCTTGAACACACAAAGCAGGAGAAAGGAGGACGGTTCCAAAAACCTAGAATGTCATCAGGAGGGGAAGGGGAAATTAACCTCCACACCATTGAATGCACAATTAACGTGACAAGAATGCTAAACACAGACCTGGTATTGTTCTAATGAGAGGATCACACCCTTAGAATCAATTGAGCTACATTTCCCATGGGTCAAGGACTAATGTAGAGTGTGTGAGTGTTAATTCCTTGCATTAGGAGGTGGTGGAATGGATAATTGACAATCGAGGATTATAGTACTATCAACATGTGAATGGAAAAATGACACCCTATCTGGGGGGATATGGCCAATTAAATTAATTGCATTAAAAAACTGTAATATTTAATGTAATATTGGAGGAATTAGTCTTCCCTTTGATAAGCCTATCCTCTTATCAATCCCCCTCTCTCATTTCCATCTTGATTATCTAATCCTCTCAGACATGGATCTAGGAGGAGGTTGGAATCCCCCTTCATTTTCTGAAGTGACCACTTTGTCAAAAAAACAAATTAAATCCCTATGGCCACACTTATTTTCTCAACACCTCACCTCAATGCTTTAACTCCTACAGAAAAGGCTCTCATTGAAAATTTAAAAGCCTTTATCCCTCTCCAAAAGAAATGGATCTTTGAATACAAAAAAATCATATGCTTATGATCAAAGGTAATCTCATATACTACTTTGTCGGTGAGGATTTTATGCATTTCTATTTGATATGAAATAATACATAACTTATGTTCCAGAACGATCTATTCTTCATGGATCCAAGAGGAATGTATTTAAATAGACGGGCATTGGCTTTTGACCCTGAATTGGATACACCATGAATAGTTTTAGTTTGGGTTCCATTACCTCACCTACCACTACATTGTTGGAATGATGAATATTTGAAGGGCGTTAGAAACACTTCAACAATAAATATATTGATAAATATAAACCCAATTCATTCCATATGAAATAATATGTGTCAAAGTGTATCTAGAAAAAGTACTTCCTAAAGAAGTAGCCCTATATTTGGATAACTAGACTTATCTACAAAAACTAGAATGTGAGAAGCTACCTTTTAAATGTAAATCATGCCATGAATATGGCCATTTTTCCAAATATTGCAAAAAGGCATCTTCTAGGAAAACACCTCTAGGAAAAGATGACCAATGAAAACTGGCTAATAAGAACTCTAGAACTAATCAAGTATCCCTCTCTATAGCCAATACTCAGAAAGTAATGTCAACTCCCTCCTCAAACTATTATATAATCCTTTGACATCTTGAGGAAGATCCTTCAATAAAAACTTCAATCCCTTCTCAGAATATGCATTTCCATCCTCCTGCTCTGCCTATCACCCTTCTCAGAATATACATTTCCATCTCCTTATCCAATTTCTTTTCTATCCTTTCCAGACTTTGTATCAAGTTTATGTTGAATTCTTCTTGTTGATCCCTAGATTTCATGAGATTCTTGTTATCTACTTGGTAAGTGTGGACATATTTCTGCAATCTTTCAATGATTCTCATCATGTTTCCCTCCTTATATATCTCTTCTCAATTCCCATTGGAGTTCGATCCTTCAACTCCCAAATGGACATCCATTCCTTTAGCTTCATTCCCTAAACTAAAAGCATTCTGTGCGTCCTCCATTTTTTGTACTCCGCGACAATTCAGTTCATTTCTGACAATCGTTAACTCTGCAAACACAATGTGCTGTCAACCGAAGTTTGTCAGGCCATCAGTCCTTAACAATTCCCATAGTATTCATAACCAATATGATTCAAGAAAACTTTCAAAATCCATTTTCTTTCTGTGCTCCACACTGCTATAATTTTCGGGCAATAGCCCCTTTCTCTCAGTCCCCAACCCACATGATCACGAGCCGTAACCATGTGTTAGGTTGATAGGTTCTTATTCAGGACTTCAGGCCTCCGGCTTCGGAATTTTTCAAAGAAAATCCCAACAAATATCTTTGAGTTTTGGATTACCGAACTCGTGAAGTAGGGTGGATCACCAATCCACGTCTACCCAACATCCAACAGTTAGCACTCAGTATGGAATCTCAGGCATCTGAGTTCTAGAACTTCGGAGGATTTCACATCCGCACACCCTCAACACCCTGAACCGTTAATCTCCGAACACTTCATGGTCACCTTTGGTGATGTCATTATGTCATGCCACTTCGACGTTATGAAACTTCAGAAGTTTCTTCCTTTTGTGTCCTATGAACCACCTTTCTAGAGTGTCAAGTCTCCAGACTTCGCAACTGGCGGCACACGTCTATTGGGATCCATGGCTTTCGTGCTTGAACTAAGATACCAAATAGTCACATTACTTAACTCTTTTCTAATTGCAAGGGAGGGGCATGCAATGACTGTTTGGAGTAACCTGCCTTTTGTGTTGCAATTATTCTGATGTTGACATGTAATCCCTCGGTGAAATTGTGGTTTGGATTGCGAGACCTCCTTGGATAATTAACTCCCATGAAAATTGGGTCCCCGCAATGCCTTCTGGTCATCGATATTGATGTATCATGATCAAAGCCAATGTGGGTCCTCCTACCTTTAACTATGTTATGTATCCTCGAGGTCCCACTAACCATGCTCCTACAGAATTCCACGTGGTGGAATACTAGTGACTGACTCATGGCCCAATCATATGGCTGTCACGCATCACATTCCATATGGAATTTCAATCTTCCACGGGTTCAAAACCCACTGATACGTGGCACACAACCCATGCGTCCACGTCAATCCAAGTGACATCATCATGACTCACTACTTTGGCTCTTCGGGGATTCGAAACTTCAGGCTTCAAAAGTCCTCTCCTCAGCACACACTAATTCTCTTGAACGACAAAATCCTGAGCAAACCAATTTGCTAACACGTGTCCCTTTTGACGGACGGTCTGGATTAACTCTAGACTTCGAAGCTTTAGGATATTTCTCCCTTCACCACTGCATTTGACCATTTAACTTGGCTTGATCCAATAGTCGAGCTCTTCTCCCCAGATATACGATGTGGATCCAGTTTTGGGACTTCGGAGCTTCGGACCTTCAACCTATTCCACTCTATAACCCATAACTTTTCCAAAGCCATGAAATCCAAAGGACTTGGAGGTTAAATCTCATGCTCCATTTTCCAGATCCGACGATCGTGAAGGATTTCCCCTCCTTCCAAACATATCCTACAACCTCAACACCACAAGTGTTGTGATTTCTTTCTCTGCGGCTAAACACCACATCTGTTGTGGATTTATAATACCGCTACACCTCCTTAGCTTCGTAACATGACCAAAGTAACCTCTTGGCACTTAGGAATGTTCTAAGGTTCAAAATTGGTTCCTCAAGATACAATTTCCACTTGAAACCCTGGTTCCAGTGACCACTTATCCAACCCATCAAGGCTTAGTACGTGAACCTTGGTTCTGAACTGGAATTTTGTCCATTTCAACAACAATTTATTTCCAAAACTTTTTCTTCAACTTCCACTAACATGGCCCATCTAGGCTCAGTGTTGAAACAATGGATCTGATACCAATTTTTAACATCCCTGGCCACCAATAGGACAAATATCACTACAAAAACACCTTTAGCTTTTCCTTTCCTACTCTGATACCAATTTGTAACATCCCCGACCACCAGCAGGTCGGGTGACAAAACTATGCAGAACATACACATACACATATAATATGCATTTAAATGATCTTAAAAAAATTAACACATAGTTATTGCTACCATACAGACTTAAATGGAATTGACAGTAAGTCCACATGGAATGGAACACATGATAACATTTCAAGAAAACACAAACATGCATAACATACATAATTAAGCACATAAAAGATACTTATCTTTTAACTGGAGTAAAACCACCAAATACATGCATACCTTCCAAAAACCTCCCATCCTTAGACCACACTGCTCATGACACTCAACATTGGGTCACCCCCAAGCTGATACTAATCTCCACCATGGGCAAGGAAATCCTAGACTAGGCCGAGGTCATAGGAAACTGCACAGTGCAACTAGAAGGATTCTCTCCAGGAGCCTTATTACACCCACTACTCATAGACTCTCATTCCCCACATGCATGTTCCACCTTAGGAATATGCACCTTCATTGTTCCATAGTCCATCGGCTACTGCACTTCCCCTCTCAAGGTCTCGACAATAGGCTAGATCAAGAATTCTCAGAGCTTCGTAGCTGTTGTTGGACTCTCTCTAGGAGAAAATCACTTCCCAATGAAATCTCTCACCTGAAGAGAGTTGGTCACAGGCCTGACAACCTGCCTCTTCAACCATGGGCCTCACAACCCACTTCCTCAACTAGCTTCCACTCAGTTCCAACAAGATGATAACAACACCAACAGTTCAATACAGCTCAGGAAAAAACGACAACCAAAAATTGGGTAAGGTACGACTCAGTTTTGGAAAAATGAAGAAATGCAGAGCTTCACAGGATAACACAGGTCTTCCATTCCCCCATGATCGGTTTCTGATATGCATGGAGATGCAGAGGCTGACGACAGTGGCCAGACGAGTTAGACAAAGGACGAAAGAATGGGGGGGTGAACCCCCAACACAAGATGACTCTTCAGCTTTAACTGCATGTGCCTAGGTCAACACCTGTCTTCCTGGAGCTGCATACACTCCATTTAGCATTCATTCCCTTTCCAGGAACTTAGGATAATAAATTTGTAACATCCCCGGCCACCAACAGTCTGGGCGACGCCACTACGCGGAACATACACATACACATTTAACATGCATTTTAATGAATTTAAAACAATTAACACAGCGTTACTGCTAGCATATAGACTTAAATGGAATTGATAGTAAGTCCACATGCAACAAAACACATGATAACATTTCAACAAAACACAAACATGAATAACATACATAATTAAGCACAAAAATGATACTTATATTTTAATGGGAGTAAAACCACCAATTGTGTGAAGACCTTCCATGAACCTCCTAGCATTAGACCACATTGCTCATCACGCTCATCAATGGATCACCACTGAGTTGGGACTAAGATCCACCCAGGGCAAGGAAATCCTAGACTAGGCTGAGGTCACATGAAACTGCACAGTGCTACTGGAAGGATTCTCTCTAGGAGCCTTCTTACGCCCACTACTCACGGTCTCTTGTTCCCCAGATGCCTGTTCCACCCTAGGAATATGCACCTTCACTGTTCCACAGTCCATCGGCTGCTCCAGTTCCCCTCTCAGGGTAACGACAACAGGCTGGATCAAGAATTCTCAGAGCTTCGTAGTTGGTGTTGGACTCTCTCTAGGAGAAAATCACTTCCCAACGAACTCTCTCACCTGGAGAGAGCTCCTCACAGAGCTCACAACTTGCCTCTTGAACCACATGCCTGAAAACTTTCTTCCTCAAGTTCCGAAAAGATGAGGACAAAAAAAAAAGTTCAATATAGCTCAGGAAAAGGCAACAACCAAAAGTTGGGTAAGGTACGACTCAGTTTTGGAAAAATGCATAAATGCGGAGCTTCACAGGATAACACCGGTTTTCCCTTCTCTCGTGAGAGGTTTCTTATGTGCATGGAGATGCATAGGTTGACGCCAACGTCTAGAGGGCTTAGATGGAGGATAGAATAATGGGGGGGCGAACCCCCAACACGAGCTAACTCTTCCGCTTTAACTACATGCGCCCAGGTCAACACCTATCTTCCTGGAGTTGCATGCACTCCATTTAGCATTTGTTACCTTTCCACGAACATAGGATAAGACATATCCCTTTAAACATTTTTTTGAATAATAATATATTATTATTCTCTTGGACTTAAGCCCTTAAGCTTAGCCCCTTTTCCCAACCTCTCAACCCCTCTCCCTTACCCAACCTAGTGGAAGCTTAGTCCCCCATCACTCTTTCTTCGTGGTCGGTCTACACACAACGATGTTTTTATATTACTGATATGAATAGTTACATGTACAAAAAAGGATCCTATCCTTTAACCCTAGGCTCTCGGGCCTAATAACACATAATCTTACCATCTTATAATTGCTCGACTCACCAGCCTGCAAAACAGGTTTACAATTCATAAATACAACTGGGGCTCATCCTTGGGGATATTACATCCCCAAACTTTCAAATTAATTGGTTACATAAAAAATAGGAAAGTCATCATCCTTGTGGACAATGGTAGCACCCATAACTTTGTTCATCGCCGCATTGGCCAAGAAGTGAATTGTTACATCCGTGTAGTCAATAACTTTCAAATCATGATTGCCAATGGTTTTTCTATGAAATTTGGGGGACGATGTGAAAATGTGCGACTCCAAATTGGTCAGTATCACTTGAAATCCCATATGTTTTCTATAGACATCTGTGGTTGTGACATTGTTCTTGGTGTGAAATGGCTATGCATTCTAGGCCCCATTCTCATATATTTTAAGGACTTAACCATGAAATTCCAACAGGAGGGAAAACAATATAAGTTCCAATGCATCACAGTAGGCTCCCTTGAGATCATCCGTTCCCATCGTATGGAAAATCTCCTCAAAAAAGGTCATTCAATAATTATAGCCCAAATCCACTCCATTCAAGTTGTTGAGACACCTTTTGTGCATCTCGACCTCCAATCTATCCTCTCCCTCCACCAATTTGTTTTTACCACCCTCAAATATCTTCCCCCTTCCCGTGGAGTCCATGATCATTCCATCCCTCTCATCTCAGAAAGTCTTCCTCCCATTGTCCATCCTTATCTTCATCCATCTTCCAAAAAGAGTGAAATTGAGAAAATTGTTCATGAATTACTAGAAGTCGGTGTTATCTGTCCCGGTACTATCCCCTCTTCTTCCGTTGTGGTCATGGTACTCAGGAAATAAGGTACTTGGCGCATGTGTCATGATTTTTGTGCCCTCAACAAACTCACAATCAAAGAAAAATTCCCCATTCCTGTCATTGATGACCTCTTGGATGAATTGAGTGGTTCTCTTTACTTCACTAAATTGGATCTACGTTCCAGATACCACTAGATCTGTATGAAATAAGAATGCATTACCATGACTACATTTCACACTCATGAGGGTCATTATGAATTCTTCATAATTCCCTTTGGATTGTGTAATGCTCCTTCCATTTTCCAAAGTATTATGAATCATGTATTCCATCCTTTTATCTGTCATTTTGTCTTATTTTTCTTTGATGATATTCTCATCTATAGTAAAACTTGGTCATCCCATATCTCCCATGTGAATCAAGTTCTCCATCTACTCTCTAAGGAACAACTTTTCCTCAAACAATCTAAATGTGCCTTTGGTGCCTAAGAAGTGTAATAACTGGGTCATATTGTCAGCAAGGATGGTGTTTGAGTGGATCCTAAGAAAATTGATTCTATTGAAGATTGGCCTCACTCTAAAACTCTTAGGATCTTGTGTGGTTTTATGGGATTAACGGGCTATTATAGGAAGTTTGTTTGAAATTATGGAAAGATTTCAACTACTCTCACTTCCCTCCTTAAAAAGAATGCTTTCACTTGGACTTCAGTTGCAGATCATGCCTTTCAAGACTTAAAATATGTTATGTGCTCGACCCTTCTCCTAGCACTCCCTGACTTCACAAAGACATTTTTATTGGAATGTGATGCTTATGGGAAAGGAATTCGATTCGTCCTCATCCAAGATGGTAGGCCCTTGGCCTTCACTAGAAAATAACTTTCATAGCGACATTTGGGCCAATCCATTTATGAAAAGGAAATGGTATCTATTCTACATGCTGTGGATCTCTAGTGTCCTTATTTATTGGGTCAAATATTCCAAATCAAAATGGATCATCAAAGTCTCAAGTATTTCCCGGAACAACGAATTTCATCCGCAACGTAGCAAAAATGGGTGACCAAGCTATTTGGATATGATTATGAGATCATTTACAAGCAGGGAAAGCAAAATGTAGTGGTTGATGCTCTTTCCCATAAATATGAAGAAGACAGGTCCCTTTTCTCCCTCTCCTTCATTGTACCAGATTCTCTTCAAGCTGTTTGTTAGGAATGGTTGCAAGACCCCAAAATTTCTAGCCCGATCCACGAATTTCAACACAATTCTTAGTTTCTCCAGGGTACTCTTGGCATAATGAAGAGTCACTACAAAGGCCATTTTTATTTTTGCAAGCAATCCCAACTTAAATCCATAGTGCTTTCTAAAATTCATGCCTCACCCACATCCGAGAATTCATGATTTACCAAAACCTATGAACGGGTCAAACATTCTTTTTTTGGGAGGGTATGAAAAAAGATGTTCAGACCTTTGTGGCTAAATGTGAGGTCTGTCAATGCAACAAGGGAGAAACTGTCAGATCTTTGGGCACACTCCAACTGCTTTCGATTCGCCCTTCTATTTGGATCAGTATAGGCTTACCTAAATCGAGCAATAAGTCAATCATCATGGAGGTTGTCAATCGTCTCTCCAAATATTCTCATGTTTTTTCTCTTCAACACCCATTCACAACTGCCATAGTGGCTCAAATTTTCATGGATAATATTTTAAAGCTTCATGGAATGCCTAATTTTGTCATCTCTGATAGAGACCCCACTTTCACCAACAATTTTTGGCAAGTGTTCAAGCTACATGGCACCCAATTGTATCTCGTCACTGCCTATCACCCCCAGTCAGATGGCCAGACTAAATTTGTCAACAAGTGTTTGGAAGCATATTTGAGGTGTTTTTCATATGAGCAGAAAAATCAATGGGCTCAATTTTTACCCCTAGTTGAATTGTGGTACAACACATATTGCCATACAACTACTCACATGTCTCCTTTTGAAATAGTCTATGCACAAAATCCCCCATCAGTTCTCTCCTATATTCCAGGGGTCTCGAAGGTTCAAGAGGTTGACACAATTCTTATAGTCCACAAGGCTATTTTTCGTTCCCTCAAAGACAATTTGGTCATGGAGCATAATCATATGAAGAAAAAAGCAGATCAAGGTCATTCCGAACACCATTTGTTTGAAGGGGATCGGGTATTTCTTTGACTACAACCTTATAAAAAGACTTCACTCAAATATCAACACTGTCAGAAACTTGTGCCAAAATTTTATGGTCCTTATACAATGCTCAAGCGTGGGATTGGTGGTCTATCAATTAGCTCTACCCAATTAGTCAAAGCTCCATCCTATTTTTCATGTTTCTTTCTTAAAGAAGGTAATTGGAACTAAGTGCTAAAATCAAACTAGTCACCTTGAGTTGGATGAATAAGGTTCCATATGGTTTCAACCACAAGCAGTCTTGGCCCAAAGAGAGCGTCGTCTCCATCAACACACCATCCATGAAGTGTTAGTCCAATGGAAAGATACAACTCCATAAGATGCCACCTCGGAGCCAAACACCATTCTACAACAATTCCCTCATCTGAAGCCTTGAGGACAAGCCTGTTCTTCAAGGAGGAGAGCATGTTAGGGACATAACCTCCCTAACCCCCCACATAGGTAGAATAATATAATTCCATGTAATAAAAGCCAATATTAATAAGGCTTAATAATAAGGAATAATAAGTCAAATGTAAGAAGACCTAATCAAATCTTTTTCTTCTAGAAGGATCTTACTCTAGATTGTTCTTTTGGATAGATAGATTTAGTATAAATAGAAGTAGAGGGTATGAGAAGTCTTGTCTCGTATATTATTGTAATAGAGCTCTGCTCTTCTGGAGGTTTCCCCCTCGAAGAGGCAAATGAAAATTTCTATAAGTAATCAAAGTGCTCTTTATGGTGTTATTTTGGTATTATTCTGGCACTATTCTGGTATTGTCATGGTTATATCATTGTTTCTCTGCCATTTATCGCTAAATATTTATGTTCTGCATATTATTTTATATCAGGAATACTACACAATTTGAGTGCACAGTTCATGTGCCCTTGGTGGCATCCCATGGAATTAATATATTTAAGAATCAAATAGTGAATAAGTGATAAGGATATTGTTCCTTGGTGGATAAGTTAGTTTGGAGGTATAAGGATCTAAGTAAATCATTCCAATATTCAGATCCTCTGTCATTTGGTTGTAGTCATGTGAGCTACCAAAGGAGCCAATATTCAAATCCTCTGTCATTTGGTTGTAGTTATGTGAGCTACTAGAGGTATAAGGATATAAGTAAATCATTTCAATATTCAAATCCTATGTCATTTGGTTGTCGTCATTTGAGTTAGTAGAGGAGGCAATATTTATCTCAATTATCTCTAGATGCAATAGGAGTGGGCCAGTACAAATACTAAATCAATGCACTAGAAAGTACAAAACTCCTAGATAGAGTGCATTTATATGAGATAGATATATAATGGTATTACACTTTCACCCAAAGAACAAAACCCGTGTTTATGACTTATGAACCCTCCTATACAACTTGTATAATTGTTTATGGCCACATCCAATTCACGAACCTAGAGTATGAGTAGATGGACCAACCAAGGCCATGTTCCGCTTAATTATCACCATAGCCATGAGGTGATGGATCATGATATATATACATTAACGATCCAAGTTACTTAGAATTCCTCTTACCTTCGAGAGATTAAAGGTATTCTAGCATCATATGGATCCAAGACAAAGAATCAAGGAAATACACCATTAGAGGAAGAAGAACCTAGTCAAAATGAGTCTCTTAAGTGTCAGAAATTGGGTTATGAACTGAGGAAGTAGAAGGCTCCCACTTTCAATGGGATCATAAAAATAGGAAATGAGGCCAAATCCTAGTTGGTGAACATTTAAATTCACTTGATCTTGTATTATTTTAACCCCCTTTGAAAAGACCAATATTTCCAACTACTAGTTGACTGATGATGAAAACCTATGATGGGACCATCTCAAGATAAAGGATTTTTCTTTTTGAAAAGAACCTAAGTTGGGACTGGTTCAAGAAACACTTTGAGGAGAAGTAGCTAGCTGATATGTATTATCATAAGAAAAAGGATGAATATTATTCACTCAAGTAGGGAAGTGTGATAGACGAAGAGTACGATTGCAATTTTTTAAAGTTGGACAAATATACCCTTAGACTTAGTGAAGATTCCTAGGTTGGGAGACTCATTTGAGGAATAAAGGACCATTTTGGAGATGAATTTAAAACCTTCATGTTGAAGACCTTGAAAAACGTAATGCAGAGTGCAAGGGTAAGGTGGACTACTCTGAGAAGAAGATTGAATGCATGGAGGATGAGGTGATAATTAGAAGCATCAAAGAATAAGCGAATCCCATATAAGTAAGACAAGACTCATCCATGTAGTCCAAGAGTAATGTGCATAAGGGATGTAAGGGATACATCATTCATGTCACTAAATCTGTAGAGGAATCAAGCATAGAGGTGGGAAAACTACCCATAATCAAATAATTTTTGGATGTAATCTTGGAAGAAATACTAGGATTTCTTCCCATTAGAGAATTGAATTATAAGATAGATATAATACCTAGAGGAACCCATATATTAAAGGCAACATACACATTGGTAACTAATGATTTGGGTGAGATTAAGATGCATCTATAAGAATTTTTGGATAAGGAATTCATAGGCCTAAGCTCCTCTCTCTGGAGAGCTCCCATGTTGTTTTTCTAGAAAAAATATGGATCATTTCGAATGTACATTGATAATAGAATGTTGAATAAGGAAACCATCAAGAACATGCATCCTTTACCCAGGATTGATGATCTATTTGATCATCTCAATGGATCAAAGGTGTTCTCCAAATTGGACTTAATATTGGGTTATTAGCAAATCAAAGTTGATGAAGCTAACATACCAAAGAATTTTTTCGAAATGAAATATGTGCATTAAGAGTTCCTAGTCTTACCTTTTGGATGAATGAATGATGAATTATTTATTTCAGAAGTATTTTGACAAGTTTTTTCTATTATTCATTCATGAAATCCTAGTCTATTCTAAGAATGAGAAGGAACACTAGGAGAATCTTTGGTTGGTTTTGTAGAAGTTGTGAGAGCACCAATTGTATGCTAAGCCAAGTAAGTGTGAATTCCTCAAAAGGTAAATTCAATATCTTGGGAACATAACATTTGAAGAATGACTTATGAACCCTCCTATAATACTTGTAGAATTTTTGGCCACATCCAATTCACGAACCCATAGTATGAGTAGAGGGACCAACCAAGGCCATGTACCCATCAATTATCGCCAGAGCCATGAGGTGGTGGTTCATGATGTATATACATTAACGATCCAAGTTAATGATAATTCATCTTACCTTCGAGAGATTAATGGTATGCTAGTGTCATTGGGATCATAGATAAATAATCATGCCAAGAGATCATTGGAGGAAGAAGAACCTAGTGAAAATGATGTTCAACAACATAGGTATTCCAACAGAGGACGAATACCTTCAGTAACCACTCACATAACCATATCCAAGATCAACACACCGATGTTTTCACGTGGTAAAACTCCTATGGGGAAACATCCATGGCCCCAGCCAACGCGGTCACTTGGAGCAGTTTATTAATGAAAAGAAAAAGATTACAGAGAGATTTTACAAGAGAGTTTCTCACAATTGATCATTGGAAAATGACCCTCCATGCTCTTTAAATAGAGATCATGGACCAATCCGGTGTTAAGCCACGGATCAATGGTCGTTAAGATCGAGGAGAGTATGAACCGTCGCATCACTCTATGTCGGGAACATATCGCGACCATTGGATTTCCTAACTACAAATGCATACTAAAGAAACACACT
>SNQJ01S0061909.1:52824-73630 GCA_010110895.2 Picea sitchensis | reverse complement strand
CCATTAAGGCTTAAGGAAGCTTTTCTCATGATTCCATTTTACTACTCACTTGGCATCCAACCTCTCAAGTACTAAATGCTCTAACACTGAAATTTTCATGATGGTCCCAAATAGATTCTAACCCTTTACACACTATAATCATTTACCCATATAACTCATGACATGAAAATCACACCCTAAAACATTCTAACCACTAAATACTATGACCCCAAAGTGTCATTATTATAGCAAACTTGTCGCAACATCCGTCAAATGCAACATATTTATAGATTTTGAAACGTCGTAATTCCGACGTAAGAAAAACCTAAGTGACCGTTAGTATTTTGACTTGGTCAACATACTAAGGTGACCATTGGAGGGGAAAACCTAGTTTCCAAAACATCGCAATTGCGACATCAATGTTCACAAATGTGGCAAGAACGACGTCTATGTCACAAACGTGGCAAGAGAGACGTTCCGGTGGAAAACATGGCAGGAGAAAAGTTAATGTGGCAATAGAGATGTCAACGCGACAAGAGAGACGTCAACGTGGCAAGAGCGACGTTATCAGGAAATATGAATTTTGTTTTTTTAAATTTCCTCTATTTTGCGACAATATGGACAATTTTGTCCATAACACCGCAAATAAAACGTCGAAATTTTTACAATATGTACTAGTGTATCCCCCATCGAGCCTAATGTTATCACATATGTTTGTAAGGGTTTTTTTTTCCCTTTAGAATGGACACCATGGATATCAAATGGCAAGAAGCGAGTTAAAACCCACTTATCCTAAGTTTTCATGACTGGGTGCATTATGCAAAGAGGCACATAGATCTGGGCGGCTGAGATCTGCATGCCCGGATCTACGGTGTAGGATCCATATTGGACCCCCCCGACGTTTTGTCTTTAACAGGAGGGGGGGTTCGATAAGAGGTTTCCTCGTGTGATCCCCCCACTATCATGGCACGTTCTCATAAAATCGGACCCCACCCCGTGCTAAACCACTAACCACCTACCCCCCCTCCGATATACCACTTATCGCCTTCGCTTACCACACTCACCTCCCACTGACACTTGTCTTCCACTCACTTGTCCCCTCTCTGCTATTATTTCAGTGCCATTCCTCACTCTATCCCTTCCTACCATGTGTATCCCACTCTCACTTCATGTCACATTCCCTTTCTGCCTCCGCCCCTCACCTCCTACCATCTGTCTCCCATGTCACCTCCACCTATATGAATGTGCCCACCCTCTTTCCTCGCCACATCGCCACCATGTCCTTCCACCTAGCTTCCAGGCGGGTGTTGTATCCTATCGAGCCTGTATCAATCACCTCTCCTGATCCTCATCATCAACATCCACGTCTGCCTGCCTTTCTTCCCTGCAACCATCCAACAAAGTGTAGATGGTGAAGGAAAGGCCACCACGTCTTCCAGGCACAGCCATTGACTCTTCTCACTTAGATCCTAATGAAGCAGTTAATGTAAACATGGAAGGTGGGTGAGACATCGTCTCCTTCCATAAATAGAAGTCCAGAAAGGGACAAAGCATAGAGGTAAGCTGTCAATCCAAACTGATAGAGATTGCATCTGACAGAAGACTGCATGGACAGTATGACCAACATTTGCATGAACAGCCTAATGTAGAGACTCATCAACGCAAAGCCTTGAATACATGACATGATTGTGTTTCAAGAAATCCAAGCCAGTTCTGAGTATATGTAGGCATTTTTTTCATTTTGTTAGTGTCGATGGTTGATCTAGGCTCCCGTATTGTAAAGTTTTGATGAAGCATTGGTTCCTCTAGTTATGTATCTATATTTGAAACTTGTTGTTTAATGAAAGTCATATTCTTTCCATCTCTCTGTAAACACTATGTTAAGACACTCAGAATTGGAGGATCCAGTCGAGGGGTGTTATATTGTTGTGATGTATGTTTGATCATTGCAATATTTTGACCTATTTTAATCAGTTTCTTGTGTTATCTTTTCCCTCTTACACTGAGTAGCTCAGAATTGGAGGATCTAGTCGATTTGTTACAGTAGCATTGTGATGTAGGTTTGATCATCATGCTGTTATAACTGTGCCGTTTAGGCATATATTAGTGTCTGAAGCTTCAGGTCCAAGAGGATCTTGTTCTTGAAGATTTTCTTCCTTAGGCTGCTGGAAGACCGGATGTCCATAGCTGACCCTTACATTTTTCTCACTAGTCCTCCCCCCTACTCACCCTTTTACTACAACTTCTTGACTGAAGTTATATCAAGACCTCACTTGCTTATGCATTTTCCTAGTTAGAGATTCTGAGTTAGAGCGATATTTTCTTGGGTTTGCACCCATTTGACCACCCTTATTCATTCATTGTGACATATAAAACTGATGGGTACTGGGCTTACCTCTACCGCAATCTAGAGGTGACTTCTAGTGCTAACACCTTCAACAACAATGAATCTGAAAGGCGTAGTGAGATCATACTCTTTGTTATAGAAATTTTTTCCACACTCTATGCATAATTCTTTGATGGCCTTCCCTTTCCCTCTGTAGACTCAGTTTCCCCATTTTTCTCAATCAAAAGTCAAAAATTCAAATTTTTGTGCATATACGCGAGCTACAATTATACAACTTGTGTATACGTACGTTGCTCCATTACAGCCTGCGTACATCAGGTTTTGTGATCAAAATTAAAAATATTTTCCATGAAAAGTCATGGGACCCATGACCCTTGGCCTTTCATATGTTGGAAACACTCTGATTAGACACTTCAATTCCTTTTGGAGGCTATAAATTGAGCCATATACAAGCCTTGAAGAAGAGAGAAAAGTTGAGAGAAAAAACGCTCTTGAGAAATTTCTCCTTGTATTGAGTCTACATCCCTTATTCCTTTAAGTCTAAATTCTCCTTATGTTCAATGCCCAAGATCTCCCTATATTATAAGGGAGGAACCCAATTACCCCTAAAACTTGTGACTTTTCCTTGTGGAGGATTGAGGTGGTGAAGGCCAAGTTGGAGGGACTCATTTTCTCAGTTTCGACAAGTTGTTGATACATGACATTGTCACCTATGTATTATTCCTGATTATATTAATAGAAATATTGTTTTCTCGTCCAATTATATGTTGCAAATGTCTTTATTATTCTCCTTGGGTAAATTTGCTATACACGTTGATGGCTTATGCTAGTTTATATGTTCAAATTTCATACATTTTCCATATGCTTGTGTATCTTGGATGATGAGGACAAGTTGTAGGCATCAAGCATTGGATTGTGATCTCAATGGTGGTCTCCTACGAACGTCCGGAAGAGGTAGGATTCTAGCCTTTCTTTTGTTTGCATTTCCATTTATCTATAATACTTGAGATTTGAGTTGATTTCTTGGTGTCGTTTTGCCTATTATGGTCCTACCCCAAACCATAGAGGTTTTCCTCATAACAGAATTGGGGAATCCGTTGGGGATTTCTCCTTTTTGGGGTTTGTTGGTGATTTTTCTCTTTGATTGCTCTCTGTTTGCCTAAGTTTCTATGTCACATGTAGCTTAACAACCTATAAATCACTGTATATATGAGTTTATTTTCTTAATCCTTACCCAGTTAGTGTTTTTATTGGCATACATCGGTTTCCCCTAAACAATTGTGTGCATATGCAAGCTGTCAATGTCTAGGGCACGTACATATGCGTTTTTTTCATGAACAATCGCGTACATATTTTTCTAAGCCTTTTTCGGCTTAGCTTGGTGTTTTTTGGGTGGGTTCTAAGTGTTTCCGAGTCTTCTTGGGTCTTTGTTCCATCCGTTGAGTGCTTTCAGAGATATAGGTAGCTATTTTGTTGTTGAATTTTTGGAAAACTTGATTCTTGTTATTTTTCTCATGTTTAGTCCTTGCATTTAGGTCTGAGTAGTAGCTTCTTGGTGTCCTTATTGGGTTGTCTTCTTATGCTTGTTGTAGGGTATGTCTAAGAGGTTATTAGTTCAATTTTTCTTTTTCATTCCTTTATATTAAAAATAAAAAAATGTTCTAGTTTTTTCATTTTCATTTTCCTATATTGAAAATACAAAAAAATTGCATTTCATTTTAAGCATTTGCACTTTTGTCTAGATTGCATTAGTCTGGGAATTTAAGGAAATATTACATTGTCATTGAAATTGGAAGAGATTGCATCTTGTGAAAAACATTTAGAAGCATACAATTTCTTTTGAAAAACAAGACTAATACTTAGCAACGTTTTTTACATGTGCTTGTTTCATATGTTGAGTCAATACCTATTGAGTAAACATAAGCCACTAAAATTAATGTGCAATAATTAAAATTGATTATAAACATTTTATTTTTTAGGGTGCACAATCAAGTTTATGATTTGGGCCTTGGAATATAGTTTTGTGAGTAAACTTCTCCAAGGCTACAAAATTCAACATATGTGTCTGACCAGGGACTGGTGAAACCCATTGCATAAATTGTGTCCTCGGGAGACTCCACTAAAACTAGAGACAATCACGAGGTCACGTGAAGTTGGTTGCAGATATATCCTTCCAATACCTTCCTAGCATCAGAGATATTTCTGGGGTTCTATTTGTATCTGGTGGTTCTTCGGGTACCTTGGTTCTTCTTGAGCTTCGATCTTAGCTACCCTTCCCATACGACGGACCTGACCTGCGAATGTTCATTCAAGCATTGGTTATACTGTGATGACCTTAGTTGCATGACCTATGTATCCACACAGGTTACTTGTAGGGGTTATTCTACAGGTACCCTGAGTCAGATAGGGATGAGACAACACAAAAACATTCTAGAGGATTTTCTCTTCGGAGGGATATGACCGATCACACTGTGAATCCCACAAGGGTCCTTATAACTAATTATGTTACGTCCACTCTATTGTTCAAGAGTCTCATCCCCTCTTGGGAGAGGCATACCTTCTTTAGTTTGAGAGGTCCCCTTTCATCCATCCTCACTTGTTTGTGTGCATTTGGCTTCTATCTTTATTTAGGACTGTGCTATTTGTATATTGGTTGGCCTTAGGATTTTGCATTGCATCATGAGTTTTTAGTCATAGTGGAGTGAGAAAACCCTCCGCATAGTCTCATCGACTCCCGATTCAATTACCACAGTTTGTTCTGATATCGAAGCCATCTCCTAAGAGGCGTAGAATTAATAAATGTGGTATGTATATATCTGTTGCTCAGGCTCACAATCATCCCATTCTGAGTACTGATTCAACTCCAACCTCCACTATAGTTAGTGGAGTCCTTGTAACTCCCTCATCATCCGTTACCTTGATTCCAAGGACTCCCTCAGTTAGCGCTATCTAGTCCACGGGCTCAACTCAGTCCATGAATATGAATCCTTTTCTATTTTCGAGTGGTATGAATTCATAATCTTCGATATCCACTCTCCCTGACACCTTTTTCATGGGGATGTCTTGTTATAGTACTCAGTCAATGCCTCTCACCTCTAATCCTTTTTCTTTTGGTATGATGAATATGACTTTGCACATGTCATCCTCCTTTCCAACTCCCAATGTCAATGTTAGTTTTGGGTCGGGGGGCATGTTGCCTCCTTATAATCCTTTCCCATTTCATGGAGGGCATATCCCTTAGTCTTTTCCTACGATAGGACCCAATCCTAGTTATAATTTTCAAGGATGGAGTGTACAAATGGGCAGTGTTTCTACTTCATATATCCCATCTGTCTATCTTTCATCCACAATTCCTTTTCCCATGAATGATTTTGATATGGAAAATCCTCCTCCAACCTATGGTATTACATCAAGGTGGAATCAATTTTATAATCTGGGAAACCCCCCGAACAAAATTCCTTCATCGGGGGGCAATGTATATCCTCACATGGGTGATCTGTATTATATCACTTTTTCCTCGCAAGTGTTCCCATATAGGATGATACCTTCAAATCCTTTCATGACACCAACCTATGTAAGTCATGTTCGAGATCAATAACGAGCTGCTGCAAGTCATCTTGTGGGAAAGAAACCAATCATTCCAAGTCATGCTGGGGGGACGACTCTAGTCACTTCTAGTCACACTAGAAAAACATCACCAACCTCTGCAAGTCATGTTGGAGATTCACTACTAGCCTATGAAATTCATCCTGGGAGCATGTCACTAGCCACTACAAGTCATGCTGGGGGAATTGATACAATTGAGAAGCCTATACATATAAGACATAATCCCAAGTTCCTTTGTAGACATTGCAAAGGATATCACATAACCTGTTTATGCTCTACTATTGTCATGGTACAAGATGCATGGTTCTTGTCTGTTGGCCCTTCTAGTTGTGAGTCATCTTCAGTTTCCCAACAATATATTCAACCAACGGTTGAGGAAGCAGTTGTTCCGATGCAATATTTGGCTGCCACCACTCTTGTTTTGAGGGGTGATACATCTCTCGACCATGTTTTGTCACATCATATTCAACCAATGGTTGAGAGGGTGTTCATGCTGATGCAATCTTCGTCCAACACTACTCTTGTTTTTGGGGGTGACATGTCTCTTTACCATGTTGTCTCGCATCCTACTCAACCAATGGTTGAGGAAGTGGTCATGCTGATGCAATCTTCAGTCAATCCCACTCTTCTCTTGGAGACTGACAAGTCTAAGGAAGTGACATCGCCGATGCAATGTTCGACCAATCCCCCTCTTCTTTTGGAGAGTGATGCGTCTTTCAACCATGTCCTTAGCATTTCCAATTCAGTACCTTCTCATAACAAGGATGAAACTAGATCCTCGATGTTTAAAGTAGATGTAGTAATAATGACCACAATAAGATTATCCCATGAATTTGGAAAAAACATAAATGAGTAATAAATTTATATTCTTCATACATTTTAATATCACTTGGCTAATTGGCTTATCATAGTGATAAATTAAGAATTAATATTCTCTATCATGGAGTCACCACCCTTTATCTTAATAAGGTACAATGTATTTTAAAGAAATAGTTTGTTTATTAGGGACATTGTCTTATACAAAGCTTGTAATATTTCCCATTGTTGGTAGAGGGGCAGACCCAGGGTTTAACGCTTCAAAAATACACCAACAAACCCCTAAATACCGACCCTTTTGGCAACACCTACGAAGCAGATGATGTCTCACCCGAGGTAGAGGCAGGGGGGTTGCAGGAAACAAGTGTCTACAACCTAGCTGGGACATAGATCTGTGATCACAATACCTAACAAAGAACTTAGAAAAAAATATGTCTTAATTTATGCTTCTTATTCACTTCACAGACTAACCCTAGTTACAGATCGATGCAGTAGCAACCAAGATTAATCATATCTAACCATCAACACATAACATCAGAGAAGATATAGAATTCATTCATATATAACGTACTAAGAATCAATGGATCTTATATGTCATGCATCAAGATCATTATACTAAGCAAGTAAATACATAAACAACATGAACAACATAGCACAAAGCACATCGACACAGGATATACATGGTTCACCCCAGTGTGGGGCTACACCCACCAATATTAATATCTTCTTATTAGTCTCTTCCAATATTCTTACATGCACCAATCCATGAAGACAACTCAGCATAAAACGGGAGATCTACGTGCACCTTGCCAGATCCTCCTTCCCCAATTTAGGTCAGGGCACAAAGCCTCCTTACAATCACTTGCACTTAACTATGCAAGTCTCAACATACAGTATGCACAAAACATTCACAACTATTTGCACTTAGCAACCTTCACAGGTTCTTGCACGTAGCTTATTAGAACTCTACAATCACATAGATTGATCTACTCTTACACTTATTTGCACATAGATAACACTAGCACTTAGCACACTTGCCCCTTCTTACATCACCTAGTTACTCATTTATACTTTACAAAAAGGGGCCTAAGCATGGGTAAAACCATGGGCCGACATCACATACCCATTACATAAACTCTAAACCCAAAAATCCCGCATAAATGGGAGAGATCCCATGATCTCCACTTTGCCTGGGTGCTCCGTCTTCGACCAGCCTGTCAAAGTCCCAAAAATGGTCAAATCTGACCAAGGTTCTCCCAAAACTTAGTCGAGGGCCAACATGCCCCCAACACTCACCTGTGACTCATCCCGCATCACTCTGATCTAGGAAACACTGCTTCGAAGGCCTCGAGCTTAGCTTGAGCTACCTCAATTTGCTGCTTCGCAAGAGCATCCTGCTCAATGAACTCCCTGTGATAGGTCCTTCCATGCACTATTCCATTGTTGTGACCACCTATTCCAACTATGATCCTTGTCCCTTGATCTCTTCAAATAGGTTGCAGGCTTCATTCTGCACCAAATGGAGTCGTTGTGTCACCTCCATCACTTTTCTCTAGATGACAGTGACCTGTTGCTGAACTACGTGCTGCTCCTACAACCTCTTCATATTCTCTACCACTGTAAGCAACTTCAATTGTGCTTGCACAGTCGACACCTGTTGCTTTGATTCTTGGAGTTGTGCCTCCAATGTTCTCAGTTCTAGGTCTTTTTCAAGGCGCTCATAGGTCAACGCTATGATTCTTCGGCCAACGCTATGATTCTTTCTACTATGCTCCTGGCAGTTTCTTCCCTCTGATCTCGCACTTCTTGCATACTACTCGACACTACTTCCATTTCTAACTCTGATACTCTTTCTTGAAGCTACTGAATGGCTTCAACAAGCTTCCCCACTTGGCTCTCAACTATCTCTTATTCCATCTAGGCCAAGCCCGACACAGAGCGAAGTGCTCTAGTCACTACCTCTCCAACTCCAATATTCTCTGCGAGCAGCTGATCTTTTTCTCTTTGGATCTGCTCTCTGTCTTGTTCAAATTTCTCTCTATTGTCATTGTTCTCTTGCTGTGCAACCTGAAGTTTCTCTAAGGCCTCCTCCTTTTCTTTCTTCAAGGCCTTTTTGGCCTATTATTTTTCTTCTTGGACTTGACGAAGGCAAGCCTCTATCGCATCTACTATCCTTCACAATTGGGTGGGCTCATCCCCCAATTCTGAAGCTTCTGATGACGACGATGCAGTAGACACTACATGAATTGAATAGATATCTTGTTGTACCCCTTTCAGCTCCACCTCGATTCTTTCATACATCGTCTCCTGCTTTGCTTCATTTCATTGCAAGATATCCTCTGAATCATCTGCTACAACTACAATGATGAGGTCAACATCATCCACTCTGAGCACATTCTGTGACTAGGGCTTATTGGCTTGTGACTTCTTTTGTGCTGAGGGTTTCTTTGGAGAAACCTTATTTTTATTTGACAGCTTATCCTCTGTAAAGGGGTCCTTTGGAAGTGTCACTTCATCCTTTTCTTTCTTGTATTCTTCCCCTTCCTCCTCTTGGTTTACTTCATTGAATCCTCCTCCTCCTCCAGGTGAGTTAGATGCAGTTTCCTCTGATGCACTGTCTATCTCCTACACTTCCTCCTTCTTCTTTTGTCTCTTAGCGCTGCTCGATCCATCATACTCCATCTGGGTGACCAAAGGGCTTCTGATGATGTCGGGGTCAGAGATCTCTATATCTTCCACTAGGACTAGGAATTCAACTGTCCATTCCTTGGTTATCTCCTCCATGTCTTCATTAGTCAATTTATAGTACAATTGCATCTCCTCCTTGCTTTCATCCCTACACGCAGTGATGTAGATGAAGTGGTGGTCTGTGTGGAACTTCGC
Organism: Picea sitchensis; assembly: GCA_010110895.2. Lineage (NCBI taxonomy): Eukaryota > Viridiplantae > Streptophyta > Pinopsida > Pinales > Pinaceae > Picea > Picea sitchensis. The sequence goes on along the minus strand of SNQJ01S0061909.1, from coordinate 63,999 downwards.
TAGCTGCCTGTAAGTATGCAAGGTGTTCAGAGTCATTTGGGGGAATGACTCAATGGCGTGTGTGAGTTGTACGTAGTATGCATGGAACATCGCATTTGACTGCCATTACTTCACCATATTTCTTGTATACCACAAGGTGAACCTTGCAACCAATGGTTCTGATGGCTCAACTTTGGGGAATGTTTCTCCCTCCGACATCTCCCAAGAGACAAATTCTATGAGAATCAATAACCAACTAAAGTGGAATCCATAGCCTTGGTACTACTCTTCGTGACAGTCCTTCTCCACTTCATTGACGAGGTAGCTCACCCAGTTCATATACATCCCTTCAACACACTTCCCTACGAGGTCAACTACAAACCTTGTGACCTATGTAGGATGATTCTTCCTGGCGAGCTTGCCCGCTATTAGCTGAAAAGCTAGGTGCACTGCACCATCCTAGATGGAGGCTACCTTGTAGCCTCACTTCCCCTTCTCTACATTGCCATATGTTTCCTTGATTCACTATGCCAAGGAGTGATCTGCAGCCTTCCATGGGTAGAATTGGTGAGGGTCTGGTCCATGCATGCTCAATCTACTGATCATGTGGATCAGTGCCATATCCACAATCACGCAACTATATAACCATATATATCCTCCATGGTAGCACGCCTGGAGGAGTTTAACGCATGTGTTAACCTCCTAATGTCTGTCAAAGTGGGGGATCTTCATCACATTCAAGATCATCGACCACACAATCTCTTTAATCCATGGCTGGGGAACTATCTTCGGCTTCTTCCCAGTCATCTTTTTCAGGTACCTATGCAGTGTGAGCATCACATAATCCTTCCAGTCTCCCAGGTTGTAATCACTAATATTGAGAGTTGGGATCAGTCCCAGCTGTGGTTCAACTGTGCATATCCCCTTCGGGAGGTACACAGTGATAAACGTGTACTCAAAGTCATGCGAGATGTTGTCATGAATAACTGTGCTAGCCAGGGGAAAGATGTAGTCGGGCAAGACCAATGGGATTAGCTTCGCATTCACCATATCGTCACGGTGATTGCTTCTTTTCTCCATCAAAGTTTGTCTAGACCGTCATGCAGTTGAGGGGGATGCTTGCAATCCTCTCGTCGATGAGGCTTGTATACCTGTAGACATGAACTTCTCATCCATAAGGTCGATCAAGATTTCATCTACCGATTTCTCTATTGCGCTAAGGTTGGCCGACATGCACGCTCGTGATCAAATAACTCAGGTATGTGAATGGACACTCAATGTAAGAAAAATGAGTGGCAAGGTCACAAAAGCACAACGTGATAACAATCAGTTCTCTATTAGCTCGGATAATCACAGTTTGCAAAAAGTGGTCCTGACGCAGCGTCCGACGAAATAAATAAGCAACGATGTAAAAGAATCCTCCAACGGGTAGGAATGCCTCAATCAATATGATTCCATCCATTATGGCATGGTCCCAATGATCCAATGGTGATATTTCTGGCAATAACTATGTTTCTAACCATTCCAGAGTGTCATCCTAACAGTTGGGATGCCACCAATGGTCATATAGCTTCACCTTGGCGAAGTGCCATTCTGTGATGTTCTGCTATTCCAACGAGGTTCAAGTTCTGTAAGCCTTCCTTCTGCGAAGACTTCTTTGGAATTTCTTGTAGTATTTCTAACTTTTCTTTCTTCTTACTAAGTTTTCTGGCCTTATTTCCTATGATTTGATTCTCTGGGTTGCTCTTTCCATTCATATTCTTTTCTTCCCTTAACGTAGTAACTTCGCACTGCCAATGGTCTTCCAACAATTTCAAGGGCAATACTATTTTCGGGGTGAATGTACTTCTTTCCTTCATGGAAAGGTTCTTCAGACTTTATTGTGTTCTTTCAACTTTGACAACTAATTCTCTAGCCCTCTGTCACTTTGAATTATTCTCTTGTTCCTCTATTAGTCACTCTATTTTCCTAGTCATGAAGTTTCTTAATTCTTTCTTTTTCTGTTCTATAGCTTCCTCCTCTACTTTTCTTCAGGTCTGATCTTTCTCAATCTAGGTCTTTCCTAAAAAAAATGCAAAAGGGGCATTGTTCTCAACAAACCTAATGACCTCAAATTCTTCTTCGGTCAATGTTCCATGAGAAATCATAGGTACATTAGTAGCTCTTCCACATAGGGTTATCATCTTTCCTTTAAACAAGCCTATCCTTCCCAATGAAGGAATTATAGTAGGTTTTCCCAAAATTTCCCAAGTACTTTCTGGCATAACATTCACAGGAGTTTCCTCATCCAATACACAGTCTATGTTGAAGTCTCCTATTCTGGTTTCTATGCACTATTTTTCTTTTAATCTCTCTGGTAAATTGATGTCTCTGTGGTCATTCAATGATTCTTTCAGCTGTAATAACATAGGTTTTGATTCCTTCTAGTTTTCTAACATATCCTTAGTTTCTTGACCTTCTTCATGGATTTCTTGTCTCATGTTCATCTTTTCAACTTTAGCAATCATTCTAGGGAAATCCAAAACCTCATGATCAACAACTTTACAACAAAGACAAATAGGACTTATACCAGGGCATTCCTTAGCAAGGTGTCTCGGTCTTCTCCAGTTATAACATAGTGTCAATCCTCTCTTTCTTTTAAATGATCCCCAACCTTTTCTGTACTGTGCACTAAGATCACAGTGATGGACTTGCAATCTGTAAAAATTCTTTCTAGGTTCCTGCATCCACTTGTTAGTCCAAAAATTATTTCTATGGATAGGGTTAACATATCTTTCACTATCGCTATCAAATTTATTCAGATTAGATCTTCTTTCTTCTAGTCGTTCCCTAGTTTTCAGACTAGGACAAAATCTATCAAACATACCTAGATTCATACTTTCAAAGTAAAAATTTCCACTTATCTTACCCTTACCAGAGCACAAAGATTTAAGATATTACCCCTTTTCTTCAGATCGAGCCTCTCTTTCTTAGCACATAGCTTCACAAGTCAAGTAAACTACTGTGCACTACATCAATAGATCTACACACAGAGCTTTCTCTTTTCCTCAGTTCCCAGCAATCACAGTTTCAGGTCCTGGCAACAAAACCATTTGTTGGCATAGGGGTAGAACCAGGGTTCAATGCACCAAAAAAACTGTAACTAACAACCCTTTTGGAAACAATTGCGAAACAGATGAAGTCTCACATGAGGTAGAGGTAGGGGGTTTGTAGGAATCAAGTGTCTACAACCTAGCTGGGACACATATCTATGATAACAATACCTAATAGAGAACTTAGAAAACAACATGTCTTAAGTTATGATTCTTATTCACTTTGCAGAGTAACCCTAGTTACAGATCGATGCAGTAACAACCAATATTAATCATATCTAACCATCAACACATAGCATCAGAGCAGATCTAGCATTCATTCGTATATAAAGAACTAAACATCAATGGATCATATCTGTCATGAATCAAGATCATTATAGTAAGCAAGTAAATACATAAACAACATGAACAACATAGCACAAAGCACATCGACACAGGATATATGTGGTTCACCCCAGTGTGAGGCTACGTCCACCAATCTTCTTCTCTTCTTATTAGTCTCTTCCAATATTCTTACATGCACCAATCCATGAAGCCAACTTCGCATAGGATAGGAGATCTGTGCACACCTCACCAGATCCTCCTTCCCCAAGTTAGATTAGGGCACAAAGCCTCCTTACAATCACTTGCACTTAACTCTGCAAGTCTCAACATATAGTATGCACGAAGCATTCACAACTATTCTCACTTAGCAACCTTCACAGGCTCTTGCACACAACCTATTAGAACTATACAATCGCATAGATCGATCTACTCTTACACTTCTTTGCACATAGCTAACACTAGCACTTGACACACATGCCCCTTCTTACATCGCCTATCTACTTATTTATACTTTACAAAATGGGGCCTAAGCATGGGTAAACCCATCGGACGACATCCCATACCTGTTGCATAAACTCTAAACCCAAAAATTCCACATAAATGGGTGAGATCCCGCGATCTCCACTTAGCCTGGGCACTCCGTCTTCGACCATCCTGTTGAAGTCCCAAAAATGGTCAAACGCGACCAAGGTCCTCCCAAAACTTGGTCGAGGGCCAACACCTATCGTTCCTTAGTATGTGATTTATTGATACCTTAAACAACAATGAATCTGAAAGGTGTAGTGAGATCATACTTTTTGTTATAGCATTTTTTGCCACACTCTATGCATAATGCTTTAATGGCCTTCCCTTTCCCTCTGTAAAATTAGTTTCCCCATTTTGCTCAATCAAAAGTCAAAAATTTAAATTTTTGTGCATATACATAGGCTATAGTTATACAACTTGTGTATACACAGGTTTCTCCATTACAACCCATGTACATCAGGTTTTGTTCTCAAAATTAAAAATATTTCAGGTTTTCCATGCCAATTCATGGGATCCATGACCCTTGGCCTTTCATATGCTGGAAATGCTCTCCTTAGACCTTTCAATTCCATTTGGAGGCTATAAATTAATCCATATACAAAGCTTGAACGAGAGAAAAAAGTTGAGAGCAAATACACTCTGGAGAAATTTCACCTCATATTGAATCTAAATCCCTTAGTCCTTTAAGTCTGAAATCTCCTTATGTTTAGCCCCCAAGCTCTCCCTATCTTGTGAAGGAGGAACCCAATTAATCTTAGAACTTGTGAGATTTACTTGTGGAGGATTGAGGTGGTGAAGGCCCATGTGGAGGGACTTAGTTTCTTGGTTTCAATGAACTTTTGATACAGGAGGTGGTCACCTATGTACTCCTACTGATTATATTAATATAAATACTATTTTCTGATCCAATTATGTGCTGCAAATGTTTATATTATTTTCCATGGGTGAATTTTCTATACATGTTTATGGATTATGCTAGTTTATATGTTGACATTTCATATATTTTCCATATGTTTGTGTATCTTGTATGTTGAGGACAAGTTGTAGGTATCAAGCATTGGATTGTGATCTCAGTGGTGGTCTCTTATGAATGTCCGAAGGAGGTAGGCTTGTATCCTTTCTTTTGTTGGCATTTTCATTTATCTAGCATACTTGAGATTTGAGTTGATTTCTTGGTGTCATTCCGTCTATTACGGTCTTACCCCAAACCATAGATATTTATTCCTCATAACACTCTTCACCTTCCTATCCATATTTTCCTAGTATTTTCTTGTCATACACATGAGTTATTTTACTGACACAATAACCCATCCAAAAGAAGATATTCCATCTTAATATTTCAAAAAGTCAAGTTTTGGAAATTAAATATATTTATATCTACCCTTGAAGTTCTCCTCATTTTCCTTCACACACAATAATCATCGATGTGGAGTTGCCACATAGGATTTTTTTTTATTGTAGGGTCGAATTTCCCTTTCTCTTCAAAGAATTGATTAAATTGTATCTCTAATACCAAATCAAGATAATTTACAAACAATAAACCTATGAAGAGAAGAAATGCTAACATATTCTTAAGAAAAGAAAAAATAAAACAATGACACATTCATAGTTTACACAAGATTCACCCTGCAAATTTGAAATGGGAAACCAATTGAACATCCAGACCTTTTTCATTACATTAAATCAATAATTCACAATACAAACAGGTTTTTCACATAATTTCTTAACTATAATACCCTAGGAAGTATTAAAATACAATAGGTATGGGTGTGTGCACAAAGTTGGTGGATGAAAAAGTGTCAAGGGGGTCAGCAGGAACACGCAGTCGTAGGAATGCGTGCATGTTCTCAAGAACGTACATGCATTCCTAATGCTATAGGTTTAGAAAATCCAAAACCTCCACTCAAATTTCCACATAGGTTCACCGACATGAACACTTGCACGTTCTTAAAAACGCGTGTGTGTCCCTAAGAGGAACGTGCATGCGTTCCTCTGATATAGTTTTGTTAACAGGTAGTGGATGCGATTTGTGCCCATTTGCACACATCGCATTTGTGTTTTAACCCTCATTGAGCAAATAGAGAGTTGGATCTATGTCAATATATTGCCACTGTGTCTTATTCAAACCAGGTATGCTTGATTTCTCTTAATTCCCTCCCAATTTAGTAATTTTTACTTTTATTCAATTAATTTAATATATTCTAAAATAATCTAAATCATAGAAAATTTTAATTTTATGGAGAAATATCATCTAAAAAACTTAGAGAGTCACCTCTTACATTGCCTAACATTTCCCCTTTAAAAATAATTATAGAGAATTTACAATAAATGAGATTATTTTATGTTTTTTTTTTTTTTATTTCTTAAAATATGTATTGATGTTTTTTGTAATTTTCTATTTTAATTTAAAAAACTGACCTAATTTACATGCCATGCCTTATTAATTTGCAACATATATTATAAAACGGAACCCATAGATGATGTAAACCACCAACCAACATACCAAGGAAAGGAAAACCCCAACCCTCCAGAACCACCCAACATAAACATCCAAATTGATGAGGGGTTGTCCACATTAAGAGCACTTGTAAATTGATTAAGGAGCACGAGCGAACTAAGAAGAAAGTCCTTGGCCACTTCACTAGATGTCATTGTGAGATCCATTGAAAGTTCCCGAGGGAAATTGAATTCTATATATGAATATAGGAAAAGAACGTTTGAGTATTATAGCACTGGATTGGATAGAAACCAAGTTAAAGACTTGAGTATCTCAAAACAAAAACTGATGTACATATTTTTAGAAAAACTGAAATTAGAGAAGAACAACATGTGAACAAGAAACAAATTTGCAATGACTAGTGCATCCACCCACAAATTAGTCAAACTGGATGGATAGGTGGTACATGGTATTTGATAAACCTCACTGCAATAACAGGGAGGTGCCTTTATATTGTTTGCAAAAATTATGGGCCAAATTCATTTTGGGTCATCATGTCAACTACTTCAACATTGGTGACTTACATGGGGTGGGTCAAGGGTTCGCATAGGACCAAGAGAATGTTAGGTGCAATCCCATGTTAGGTCCTTGTCCCCCCAAGTGAAGGCCCGACACCCCTGCCCAACATCCTCCTGTTGCAGAGAGCTTGTAGTAGGTACAGTTAGCTATATCAACATTGACTCAGATCCTAGTGCAACATGATAGCTTTGTTGCACTATCTCAGTAGGAGGTGCCTACCAGTGACATTGATAGAGGGGTTAGAGCTTCACCCCATACAATAGAGTGGAGTGAGGAGAGGGAACATGGACATAAAAAACGTCCATGTGAACCTAATAGATGCTCCAGTTGTAGGAAGACCTGCTATGGGCCTATGGATGTCAATGGACAATAGAGCTTCATGGCGGAGGTTAGAATCTTAACCATCTTTATGTTCTTCATCATTATATATTTATATAGTATTATGTGTATTTATATCGATATTTTATTGTATGTTGTTTTGTAGTTGTTACATCTATGTAGCATACCCTCTACACCCATGGATACATCAATGCATGTCTCCACCACTGATGTATCTATAGAGATAGCCTGCTCATTTGGCATACCCCCTTATACATGTATGTGTCAAATTTGATAAATTCACCATAGTCATTTCTTTATTTTATAACAACCTCAAAATTTTAATATTCTTGTGTTTCTACAGGTTGTGGGACAAGGTGATGCCAAGGAATGTCCACCTAGGATGGAAAAGTCACTTTCATTACAGGTATCATCTGTAGACTTAAATATCATTTAAATATAAAATTGTTGTATTTATGTTGTTGAATTTTACCCTTTGGTACTAATAGTTCAATACTATTAATATGTATGTAGGCTATTAACATATTCACTAGTTATAGTACTAGTCCACTCCCTGGGCACCTAGATTCTACTTCTGGGTTACCTTACTCCAGGACAAGGGAGTTTCCATCACTTTTACAATTGTGGGTGTCCATCACTGCCCACCCCCAACATATTCCTTATTCCATGCATCCTCACTAGATGCACCCACATGACAACTATCTGCACCACCTCTTCCATCACATCCATCCATAGTGGATGCACCCATATGCCACCCACCCCCACCACCATTTCCATCGGTCCCATCCACTGAGGTTACCACAGTAGAGGTTTCCTCAGAGAACATTGTATGGTCGAGCGCTCCACCTGCCAATGAGTATCCATCGAGGCTCAAGGTATTCACAATGAGATAATGTGTTGATGATAAAATTTTATGTATCATGAGTTTGATTTTATGCATATTTCTTTAATTTTGATGATTTGATCCTTGTAACTGACACAGGGTGGCATCACTGAGAGATTGGGGTCATGGAGGAGGGTAACACCCTCACAGATGTCAATAAATATGTGGTGAGTTGTCTTATGTTAAATTACAAAGTATCATTTTGTAAGTCTTTTAATTCATTGTGGAAAAATAACTTGTAAGAATGTTTTTTCTTTGTGCAGTCTTTGGAGTGACGAAGCACATCCATGCCCAAAACCACTCGAGGTGCTTCTTTGAGAAAGATAAGAATGATAGATTTCCAGGATTCTCTTGAGGGTGATGAGGGTGGAAGTGGTCAATGATTGACCAATTACTTCCATTTTTTTATCTAGGCCACCATATGGCTGTTTTTTTTTATGTTAGGTTACTTGCTGTCATTTTTTATATTGGGCACGTTGAGGCATTTTGTAAAAATTGTACAATTTAGATGATGTTGAAAATGAACACACACACATTTGATGGCATGTTTTTTTTATGAATCTCATTGTTTATGCATTTTATGTTGATGAATGTATAAATTTCAAAGTGTATGAATTTAATGTGTATGAATTTATGATTTTTTTCTAAAGTGATTATAAATACTTGCATTACACATTAATGAATCTCTTATGGTGGAAAATATTTCTAAGTGATAAATCCATAAGCAATTAAGGTTCTTATTACCTAAATTTGACAAACGGTTGAATTCCCATCCTAGTTAAGACTTTAGGAACCAATAATAACAATCATGTAGACTAACATAATCACAATAGAAATAAGAGAGTTGAAACCTCACATTACTCTATCGAAAATGAAGCATGGTTCATTATAATGGAAATCACAACATGTTACAAGGGTTTCTTAATACAAAATAAACACAAAATATGAGTGCACAATAAAGCCTCACATAAAATGAAAATATACCTCAAATTCTCCATTAAGCTTGCCAAAATGTTGTACAATGTATCCCAAGAAAATTTTCAACATGTAACACTATTTAAGTTCTTTATATGATGAAATGGTACTTTCTGTAAATGTCAGCTAAAACATCATCACCAATCTCATTCATTGGTTTAAGATTAGGGCTATAAATGGAGAACTCTTAAAGGTTGTGAAATATATAAATAAATCTATATCCTAGAACGATGTAGAACTCCTAAGTAACAATAGATAACACATTTGATAGTGTTGATTTAGATTAGTCAGTATTTGAGCAGTGGAAAGAGCAAGGCAAGGTGTCCATCTCTTAGTGAGTCGACATTGATATGGGTAGGGGATGGATTTCCTTCAACACTGGTAAAGTTAAACTAATTGCCAATGCACTGGATACACTTGGGTGCACTTGTTGGATGCATATGGTCGATAGACAAGGAACCAAAGCACTCAAAGTTTATGGATGACACTTGAGTCTACCTTAAATAAATAATCTCAAGGAAATTATAATATACAAAAGAGGATGCCTGAAAATTACTAAAACATCATCATTATATATATATATATATATATATATATATATATATTATTAACTTATTAAAAAATATATATTGCAAACTTGTAATAAAACAAACTAATACATCACATAAGAGTGATCTACATCACAATGACTAAAATTTAACTAAGAACAATGATATGCAATAAAAGTAATTAGATTTTGATTATTTTTCAATATGATCTTCGACAAATCTACTTATAGTCTCAAGTCCATGAATCATAAATGGATTTTCTTGATCTTTTAAAAACGGATTTTTTTTAAATGAAAAATAAACTATGATCTAAAATAGACTAATCCCTCCTTGCATGCCCTGCCATGTAGATTCCCATTTTAACCTATACAAAAACAAATATATATTTCCATAACATTATGCAAGGAAAAATTCAAATCAAAATTTGAATTGCAATGAAACAAGAATAACAAAAAAAAATCTTTCTCATTCATATTTCAACTATTGCATTCTCTGATGTTCAAACTAAATGGAATCCACGAGTGCCTTGGATTGTTTTTCATTCATACCACTGTGATCGATCTGCATTTACCACCTCCCAAAAATATCTATGTACATGTCCTTTTATGTGTGATTCATCTTCACGGGTTCTTGTTCCCTCTCCCATTACTGTAGAACACCATTCAACAATGGATTTCACATCTCGAATGAGGGAAGTATTTATTAAATTCATGTATTCTATGTGTAACGATCTTTTTATGCATGCACCTGCTCCATCATACTCTCCTTTCCCATTCCCAGACTCAAAATAGTTTCAAATGTGTGGTACCTTTAATTTTTTGTGCAACATACACAATCATTGAAATACGCAAGCATTTTTTAACTTTCATACACAACCAGCTAAGTGATACTCCTTCAATATAGAAGTGATACTCCTTCAATATAACTTCTTCGAGTGATACCGATCATCGCTTATATAGAAGTGATACTCCTTCAATATAACTATGTTTTCTTCGTTACTATCTAGCGGATGCCTAATGTGATATGGACCATTATGATGACCTACTCTGAGTGATAATATTGGTTTTGAATCTCATTTTGTGGTTGAAGGGTGCATTTCTCAACAAAATCAACCATTGATAAGACAATACCAATGGGAAATGTATCTCTTCATATTCTAAAATTTTCATCCTTCCATCAAGGCACATGGACATACTAAAAATATTTTTTTGTCTTTTTCGATGAAGTCATTCATGAAGTTGCATACTCGTACCTAGGAAGTCACCAATTATTTATTTTTTCTTTCTTTCCCTCCATCAATATCATATGCGACATATTTAAATATTTACAAGGAAACCTACTTCATCCCCAATTCATACTCATCGCTTACATGGATGAACTTTCTTAGTAATTTCATTCCATTGCACTTGGGGCATGTCCCCTCTAAGCATTATTATTGATAAAATGTACAATCCTATGGCATTGTACACTAGATGATGTGAATAAAGTCTCTAG
>SNQJ01S0061909.1:42085-52814 GCA_010110895.2 Picea sitchensis | reverse complement strand
AGTCCTCCATACAGTCTTGCACTAATTCTCCAATCAATCTCTTGCTAGTTTGCTTCTAACCTTTTCCATGAGAAATCTCCTCAATATATAGGAGAAGATAGATTAGTTATTTGGATAGGGAATGATCCCAACATATCAGGAAAGCTAGTATTTTTTCAACCATTCGAAAGCCAACTCATCCTTCTAGAAGATTCCCTTCTAGAAGATTCCCTTCTAGAAGAATCAAGAACTTATATTTTTCCTTCTTTAAGAACATGTTCACACCCTAACAATGAGTACAGTGCAAACTTCTTGCACTCCATCTTAATGCAGCCTGCGAGAATCAGGAATTCTCGCAGGCAAGTATATAGGCAGCCCGCGAACCTCTTAAAAAACATGATTTCTGGAAGCAGACAAGTGTAACCTTTCTCAGGAAAATGTTCTTAGTGAAGAGCTTGATATTCCATCATCATGACATTATCATTACATCAGCTTGATGAACAAAATTGTGGATAACAAGGGTAGAGAGAGAGGGAGGAGGGAAAAAATGGGAGGGAGGGAGAGAGACAACAAGAGTAGAAGAGACGTCGAGAGTGAGATGGAGAGAGATAAATAAGGAGGTAGAATGAGAAATAGGGGTAGGGTGAGAGAGTGAGAGTGAGAGTAACAACATGTTCTTAGTGAAGAGCTTGATATTCCATCATCATGACATTATCATTACATCAGCTTGATGAACAAAATTGTGGATGGGGCCATGGTAGAGAGAGGGAGGAGGAAAATGGGAGGGAGGGAGAGAGAGACAACAAGAGTAGAAGAGACGTCGAGAGGAGATGGAGAGAGATAAATAAGGGAGGTAGGAATGAGAAATAGGGGTAGGGTGAGAGAGTGAGAGGAGGAGCAATGTCATGGGAGAGAGAGAGAGAGAGAGAGAGAGAGAGAGAGAGAGAGAGAGAGAGAGAGAGAGAGAGAGAGAGAGAGAGATTCCAGAGTGGGGGAGACAGAGAGGATCAAGTGGGAGAGTGTGAGGCATGGAAGGAAAGGTATAGTTTTAGGTCATGGTATAAGTCTAGGTCTAGGTCTAGGGCCTTGACATGTCATGTCTAGTTCAAGGCCATTTATTTCCCTACCATGCCTTTCCTTCCAAAGGTACCAAACATCTCTAGTGTGTGAGAGTGTGAGAGGGAGAGAGGCAGCCAAGAGGGAGGTAGAGGAGGTAAGTTTAGAGTGTGAGGGAGGGAGGCAAGGAAATAGAGGTGGGATAGAAAGTGTGTGTGAGTGTGTGGAAGGGAGAGAGAGCATGAAATATAAGGGTAGTAGAGAGAGTCTAGAGAGTGAGAGGAGAGAGGAAGATAGAGATGGGGTAGAGGGGTAAAATTTAGGAGAGAGGGTATATGTAGGACATAGAGGAGAGATGTTGGAGGGAGGGATGGACAGAGGGAAGAGAGGGGGAGGAGAGGGGGAGAGAGGCTTGTGGGAGGTTCAAGAGGGGAGAGAAAGACAAAGAGGAGGGGGCAGAGAGAGAGAGGGAGAGAGGGAGGAGAAGGAGATAGAGAGAGGCGAGGTATAGAGAGGGATAGTGAGAGGAAGGGAAGCAGAGAGGGAGACATAGAAGGGGGAGTAGAGAGAGAGTGAGAGGAAGGGGGGGATATAGAGGGAGATAGAGAGGGGGAATAGAGAGAGAAAGAGGGGAAAAAAGAGAGTGACACTGATACTAACAATGGGGATAGAGAGAAAGGGTGGGAGAGAGGTGGAAGAGATAGGGGGGCATAATAGGGGAGGGATGGACAAAGGTGAATAGGGAGTGGGAGAGGGGAGGGGGATATAGAGGGAGTTTTTATGGGATTTTCCCTCGTGATTCTAGGTCGGAGTCACAACAGATCAATACTGTATGGAGAAGATAAATATCTTCCCTCTAGGACAACTACACAAAACTTGAAAGACTGAATACTTTACAAGGATAAGTTATGAAAGGAAGAGGGAGAAAGGGTGCACCTTAATTCTCACGATTGATGTTGATCCCACTCCTTTCACTGTACGAGCTCCAAATCCTTTGTTGGAAACAACCTGCAAAATGGAAAAAATACAAGAGCCACTACGAAGGTAGTTACATGATAAAAAAGTATATATTTCATATATCATATTCAAATTAAACTCAAGAATAAAATAGATATAATGAATACACGATAGGATGGAAAACAAGTTCTTCTATTAAAACTACATCAAAAAGGTAAGTTACAACCTTGTCTCACCTTTGGCACCATCTCAAAGCAAATTGTCTGGGTTCCTCCAAGAATCCTTCAAGAATGAACTTAACCACTATGCTCTTCCTCAAATGGCCTAAGTAGGGGTGATGATACACCCAATATTTGTATAGGTAGGAAAGATATGGTGAAAAAGGAGTTTCCAGATAACATGGGGTGTTTCTCAGAAAATTATAGGAAAGAGAGGCTTCCTAGAAACTGACAGCATAATCTTGCACCAGGGGACTTCACCTCTACTTATCCCTAAATGGTGCTTTTATGTCTTCCCCAATAGGTTGGGGGAGTTTGATTCCATTGTGTATGGGCATGGGGACGTTGGGAAACAAGCCCAACTGAAAAACCCACCCGAAAACTCATAATTATTTTATTTTTCATGATTTTTGAGGGCATATGCGAGTTGTATGTAGGAAAGTCGTTGTTGGTGTATAGATATGCTCAGTATATTACAATGATTTATATGTCAATACGAGATTCACAATCGAAGGAGTTGTTATACTATATGTGCCGAGAATAGGTAACCTACTTATGTCTGTTGTATCTAGCTCAAGCAGGAAATAATTAATAACATAACACTTTGTTTCTAGAATTTTTGAATGCTTCACACAACTTTAAACTCAGAAGATAAAACTGATAACAAAACTCCTCAAGAAAACACTCAATTAAAAAGACTCTTTCTTAGGTGACATGTCTGTCCATTCCAGGCTCATGAAATGAAGAGATGAACTTAAGATCTTGTTCCCTATAGCAATTGAAAACAATAATCAACAATCCACTTTATTCACTCTTAGACAGAAATCAATCATAACTCTATTCAATTTAATCAAACCTTCTTTAGTGTAGGAAACAACCAACATGATTGAGATACTTCATTATATGGAACATGAAGGTAAGATATGAAGTCTTATGGTTCCTGTACCTACTAAGAACACCACAATTACAAATTCAAAACAATAATATTCGCTTGCTCAATAATCCCACACATCAAACTCTAATCAATTAAATGTTAATCTGCAGAAATGTAAAGGGAACTATCTACTCTGTCCAATGTCTAATTACTCACATTGATTAAAAATCAAGTGACTCTGTACTGAACTTAAAATGTATTTGAAATAATTTACAACACACAACTGTTAAATGTTCACACTCACACAATCAAAAAAACATGTACATGGAGGTTTACCTTGGTTGGGGTGGTGGGCCCTTGCCAAACCAACAAGGTACCTCTAAAAAGATAACAGACTAAAACTCTTTAATCATGCTCATGAATTGCACAACAGATCATTTGTATTCCTTCAATTTGTAGATTGAATCAATAGTTCAACATTTCATACATTATGACAATATGTATCATTCTTTTCTTGCTACTTGTTTCATTACACCATTACATATTATTCTATCGCCTATACAACATCCCTTATAAAGAAGGTGATTCTTTACTATCAAGATCTAAATATAATTATCAAATGGTTTTAAAATATTACAATCGACAATTCATATCGAATCTCTAGGGATGAACTTCATCCTCCTGACACAAAGGGCATGAGTGATGAAGTCTATCGTGATCTCAAAAACTAATTCGAGAGACTTCTATCCATCTGACTTCTTGGAATCTCCATCATCATACTCGCTCAACATGTAAATCCTGTAAACAAGGGTTTGGTACTGGATGAACACAGTTACAACCATGAGTACCCGATCAGTCACAAAGGCAGTACCAGAACAGGAACAAGATTGGTACCAGATGCAATGTTGAGTTGTGTTGGTACCGGATGCAATGTTGTGCAAGTACCAGACTAAATGTTGAGTGGGTAGTACTAGAATAGGTAGAACATTGGTACCAGAATAGGTGGAGCATTGGTACCAGATCAGACAAGGTACCGGATCCGACGGGGTACTGGATCCAATGGAGTATCGAATCATGCTATAGTTGTAGTACCAGATTAGTGAAGTACTGGATGAAGATGCTTAAGAGTCAAAGTGATTAGGATCATACATAATCAATCATTTAATCAATTTAAATCAAGAAAAGTAAACAAATCATGACTTAATCATAAGTTACCTCTCTATGCATATGGACAAGGTCATCAAGTGGATTTGTGGAGGAAAAAGTCAATTATATACACATAACATAGGTAAAATAGGCTCAGATAGAGGGTAATATAGGATATTAGAAGTGTCAAAATGGAGACTGAACATTTCCCCCATGCTAAAGTCATTGCATGTTCTCATGAAACAACATCAAAATTGATACTCAAAATGTTTGCAAAATTGAACCATTCGCCATCATTTCTCTGGCTGTAGGATATTAAGACCAGAAGCTTCGCTCCTAATTTCCTTCTTAATCACCCTAGTGTATTGGAGCAACCATAAGAATTTATTGAGTTTAACAGAGACCTCTTCTTGTGCATCTTGTAACCTTAAATTATATTCTTTTAGTTGTGCATTCTCCACCTTAATGTGCCTATCCAACACTTGGTACTCTGCAACTTCTTGTTTCAACTTCATAATCTTCACTATCAATTGTTGTTTTCTCAGAGAATTTTTAGGATCAGATGTGGTCATTTGTTCAATCACCTCCTCTCGAGCTTCCTTATCCTTTCTTAGACCTCTCAAGGTTTCTGTCACAAACCCCTTGGTCTCACTAATTGTAGCTCCATAGCCACTTTCCTTCTCTGGAGAATTCAGAATATTAATGGGCTCTTCTTGAAGAGAAGGCACATGCAGAACTGTTGTCTACTTGGCCATGCTTTTGGTGGTCCTTTTGAGGTATTAGAAAAGGTGGGAGATAATTCCTATAGACTTAGTATACCCCCATACATGTGCATTTACTTAGTAGTGAATGTGGAGAATCTAAAACTCTATGAGCCCTCCATGTTGGATTAAGAGGAGGAGAAGGTCTTGCCTTCCATAGAGGATTTAACACTAGATGCTCAGGTAGAGTTGACATAAGACACAATTTTGCAGAAGCGGTCTAGATCTACAAGATAGGGGCAACATGACCTTTCACAGATTAGGTTGAATTGACAACTTCTAAGAAAAGAAAAATGGCACTCCAAGGAGAAAATGAAGGAAACATTTCCTCGCCTCATTCAATAAATGTTTTAGGGACAAACAACCTCCATAAATGGGGAGGTATGATATGGATTGGATCATTATATTTTTTTTCATCTATCTCGATCCTTTTAGAGTGGAAAAAATTGGAGGAATCAACTTCCAAGACAATTTTACTAGTAGGTCTTAGTTTGGAAAATTGGGGTCCAGAACCTTCTAGGACCATTTTGAGGCATCAAATGACATTTTTTGGGGTTAAAACTTTCTTAGCACAACTTGGGACCTGAGACACTATTCTACACATCGATACCTTTCCAATGGTGCAAACCGTTCATCAATTAATGCTTGTATCCAAAATGTATGCCTCCCACAAGTTGACCTACTGTGTTGACCACCATTGTATGAGAGGATGCCACATTAGCCCCCATTACTCATGCATATGGGGCTATCCACGTTTGTAGTTTCAAGAGTATTCTACAAGGTTCAAAACCCTATCACAATTGAGGGTTGAGGAAGTCAAAAACATATCCCCAGATGGCTATTGGGATATGTTAAATACCAGGCCACTAGAAGGAGAATGGGTTCCATTCTTTTGCATTGTATATTATTCCATAGCTGAAAAAACATGTGAGACTAGTATTCTGTGAGCATAATAGAGGATAAGATATTCTATATCAGCCATACAAGCCACATGTCAAAGGAAAATCCATAGAGAGTGCCTCTTTCTTTGTACATGCATCATTTATTTACTAGAGAAAAGAGAGCAAAACAACCTCACCTTCTAGATGGTTTTTCTCCCATATTGGGTTTCCCAGGTCATATCTTGTGTTTATTTTTGGATGTTGTGAATTATTTTTCTTATCTCTATTTTTCACCATTTTATCTATTTTATTAGTAACTAAATATTCTGGAGATATAAAGGAAATTAACCTTAATAGTAAAGATTTTGGTATTTTATTAGATCTGTTATAATGAACTGTTCGAGTGGAATATCCATGATAGTTTACAGATCACTTAGTGTCCATCTTCTCCCACAATGTAGTCCAAAATGTACTGAGAAATATGGTATCCATGTCTGATATGATTCTCCTTGGTATGCAAAAGTGGACCCAAACCCATTCAAATAACATGTTTGCTTCTTCTTGTCTTTTGATGGTATTTTTACAAGGTATGAGAATGCACATATTGTTGAACCTGTTAACTACCACAAATAATTAGTCATGTCCCTTATTGGTTAATGGTAAACCTCCCACAAAATCCATGGAAATTATTTCCGAAGATAGAGTGGGTACAGGTAAGGGATGGTATAGACCTTGCTTCTTATTACTAGGATTGTTGGTACAACAAAGTATGCATCCTTTAATATACCATGCTACATATTCTTTCATTTTGGGCCAGTACACATACCTCTATAAATCAGCAAATATCTTCCCAACACCAAAATTTCCTTCTACCTTGGAGGTGTGAGCCTCCATGATAACCTGTAGTCGTTCACCTTTAGGGACACAAAGCTTGTCGAGTTTGTAGAGTAAAACATTATGAAAATGATAGTTAGCCTTGTCGTCACCTTATTCTATATGAGTTTTCTCTTGTATCTATTGAAACACCTCCTTGAAGTCCTCATCTTCTGCATATCCTTCTTTATATGCATCATGGGTAAAAGGATCCATGTGCAATAGAGTTCCCAAAGTTGTAATGTTATATGTGGGTGGCCTTGAAAGCATGTTTTCCAACTTGTTAGTTATGCCCTTCTTATACTTGATGACTTGATGAAGTTTTTGTAAAAACCCCATCCACTTGTAATGTCTGGTTTTTTGTAGCTTACATTGAGCCCACAAATGTTGTAGAAGCTATTGATTTGTGTGGATGATGGTCTCCTTTCCCATCAGATAGTGCTTCCACTTCTTGACAACTTGAACTAGGGCATATAGTTCATTGTCCTTTGTAGGGTAGTTGAGAACTTCCCCCTGAAATATTTCAGAATGATAACATATAGGCCTTACTCATTGCATAAAAAATGCTCCCATGGCATATCCACTTGCACCTGTCTCCACTTTAAAAGGATTTTGAAAGTTTGGTAATGTGAGAACTAGTGCTTGATTGATATTTATTTTTAGCTCATTGGAAGCCTTGCATTGATTATTTCCATATTGGAAACTCTTACCACTCATTTTTATGGCATGGAGTGGTGCAACTACCACTAAAAATGAAGCTATGAACTTTTGTAACTACTTTGCTTCCCCAACAAAACTCCTAAATTCAATGAAATTTATAGGAACTAGTCAGTTCATGATGGCCTCCATCTTTGTGGCATCTATCTGAGCTCCCCTCCACAAATCACATACCCCAAATACACCAAAGACTACTGATCAAATTCATACTTCTTGAGGTTAGACATCATTTGGTGCTTCTTCAAAGTCTTTAACACCTGCATGAGATGTGAGATGTGATCCTCCCAAGTAGCACTATAAACTAGTATATCATCCAAATAGACTATAACAAATGAATCTAGATATGGACACAATACATCATTTATCAGTATCATAAATGTAGTTGGTGCAATACATAAACCAAATAGCATGAACAAACATTCATACAAACCTTGCCTTTTCTTGAAGGAAATATTCTAGGTGTCTTCTTCCTTGAAGTGTACCTGGTGGTATCCTTATTTGAGATCCAACTTGGTGAAATATTTCGTGTGTTACAATTGATCTAACAGATCATTTATCCTAGGAAGAGGGTATCAATTTTTTAATGTAATCTTGTTCAATGCTCTGTAGTCGATACACGTTCTCCAGGTCTCCTCCTTCATTGGTACAATTATGATAGGTGATCCACAAGGTGAGGTTCTTGTTCAAATCACACCTTAGTCCAACAATTATTGAAAATGCTTCTTCACTTCATTTTCTTCCAGAATGAACTATATATAAATCCCAATGTTCAATAGTGGGGAGTCTAGAAATAATTGTATTTTGTGCTCCTCTTCTCTCTTGGGTGGTATCCCTTTAGGCTCTTGGAACACTTCTTTGTATTCCTATAGAAAATCCTTCAAGTGATGTTTCTATTCTTTAGTGCACCCCTCTAGGTATGTATTTACTCTTATTAACTCATCATCTAGTGTTATAACCCTAAATTTATCTACACGTGCATACCTGGCATTTGGCCCTCTTACTTGCATTTTTTGCCAAGCCATCACTGAATTTCTCTTCTAAAAAACCCATTTTTTGAAGATGTACGCACTCTACACCAATACTGCCAATGTACATACGCTTGTTTCGCCACTACAACCCACGTATGTATGCATGTTGCACCACTAAAACTCACGTATAATTTCAAAAGTTGCAAGGAATTCGTTGCGATTACAGGCTATTGGGTTGTTTCCCAACTAATCCACCACCTATAGCCCATCACCCAACCGAATAACCATCCCTTTGTCATATAAAATGAGGTGTTGGGGTCTCATTCCACATATAGACATAATAAAAGTGAAACTCTAACCATTTCACATCCCCTCTTTTCCCCAAGTAATTTTATCCCTTTTGTGAGAATTGCCTTAGCATTCCCCAATTTTCCTTTCTTCCTCCATCATAACCCATTCACTTCCCAAGAAGATGTCCAAAGGTTGAGAGGAGAATCTAGACATAGGTGCAATTGGATCTTGGTGAATAGGAGCCTGGACCAGTGATCCAGGTGGATATCGGTGGCCAGCCACCTTTTTCGACTGGCTCAAAATAGTTTTCTGGCAATTTTGGCAATTTACTATTTTTAGCAGGTTTTAACTTTCGGGGCCATTTTGAGGGCCTAAATGAAGGTTTTTCGAGATCGACGTTCTCAAAGATATCTAAAGGCATAATTGATCCCCCAAAATGAATCTCCTCGATGATACCTTTCCATCAAGCTATCATACACCTAAAACAAATATCATTTGCAAAAGTTACGACCACGGGAAGTTGATGTACTAACTTACCCAAATGGGGCCCACATGACTTTTGGCGCTTCATCTCCTAGTGTTAGGTTTTTGGATGTCTAGGGTTTTTTGCATTCCCATTTATAGTAAAACAGCCTTCAGAGCCTCATTGTAATCATCTTCTTGTGAATGCGAGTAGCCGTCACATCTCTTCTTAGAGATAAGCAACCACCATTCTAGCGAGTCTTTCACTATATATTTTTATAGTCTCTGTACATTTCTTTCATTAAGAGAAATCATGTATTACTGTATAGATATGTTTATGGTTGTATCTCTGATACATTTCTGATATATTATTGAATATCTATGATATCTCTGTGCATTTATTTATTATATCTCCGATCTCATTTTGTGCCAAAAATAATCCAGATCAGTGGTATCAGAGCAGGCTGCTCTTGATTGTTTTTTCAGTGCATGTCCCCGACTAGGTTTGAGTATAGCAAGTTGGGTCTTGATCTTGTCTCTCTTTAAGACAATTTCTCTTGCACACCCAAGAAACCCTCAATGACGGAAGAAAATAAAAATGATGGAGCAGAGGATCCTATCAATCTGTTGCTTGAGCAAGCTCTCACGCAACAAAGGGACGAAATGATGGAGAATTTTGCCCACATCCTTAAACACCTACTAATAGCATCAGGAACATATTCATCAAGCGACCACTTTGGAGGCACCTCACCTTTCAAGCTACAAGTCAATTTTGATATTCTTGTATTTGAAGGACAGATAGATGCATAATCCATAGAAAAATGGTTAACTCTGCTAGAAGGTTATTTCTCTGTTCACAATTTTTCCAGCAAAGAAAAGATCACCTTCACACTCCTTAAATCTCTCCCTCATGTCAAAAATTGGTGGGAAACTTACTAGGATCAAAGTTCCATAGAGGAGTCTAGAATATATGGGGCCGATCCCACTTGGGATTTTTTTGTGGATGTGGTAAAGGAACGGTATTACCCTATTGGAAACTATGAGGACCAGTACATGAGATGGACCACACTGCGGAAAGAGAGGGGCCAAGTAGTTCTAGAGTTCACCAATACCTTCCATACCTTGTGCACTAAGCTGGGTATCAAAGACTCTAAGTGATATTTGTTTCTGAAATACATTGGGGCTCTACACAGATACATCCAGATTGAAATGGATTTTCTAGACATCTCATCACTCGGTGCTACTTATCGATATGTTGTTAAAATTGAGCAAAAATTTAAGCACCAAAAAAAATGGGAATTCGGGTCTGCAAATCCGCAACAACCAACGTATGACAAAGATGGCCCTAACAAACAGTCTCCCAAAAACCAGTCCAAGACACAGGAAAAGAAGGGTCACGGGAAGACAAAGAAGGATACCAAAAAATGGTGTGATTTCCACAAAAGCCCCTGGCACAACACCGATGAATGTCACTCAAAATAGTCATTGGTGGCCGAGATCAAAGACAAGGAGATGAACCCTAATTCATAATCTAATTCTAAAAATA
>SNQJ01S0061909.1:23044-38941 GCA_010110895.2 Picea sitchensis | reverse complement strand
ATCTAAAGACTGTATTCACATCATCCGGTGTACAATGCTAGAGGATTGTACACACACACACACACGTGTGCAGATATATATATATATATATAGATAGATAGATAGATAGATAGATAGATATAGATATTTCATAAAAATCTTTTGAAATAATGCTCAATTATATTTCCGTCGTCATCATCTAGAGACTTTATTCACATCATCTGGTGTACAATGCCATAGGATTGTACATTTTATAAATAATATTTCCTAGAGGGGACATGCCCCAAGTGCAGTGGAATGAAATTACTAAGAAATTTCATCCATGTAAGCGATGAGTATGAATTGGGGATGAAGGAGGTTTCCTTGCAAAGATTTAAATATGTCGCATATGATATTGATGGAGGGAAAGAAAGAAAGAAAAAAATAATTGGTGACTTCCTAGGTACGAGTATGTGACTTCATGAATGACTTCATCGAAAAAGACAAAAAAATATGTTTAGTATGTCCATGTGGCTCGATGGAAGGACAAACATTTTAGAATATGTAGAGATACATTTCCCATTGGTATTGTCTTATCAGTGGTTGATTTTTTTGAGAAATACACCCTTCAGCCACAAAATGAGATTCAAAAACAATATTATCACTCAGAGTAGGTCATCATATTGGTCCATATCACATTAGGCATGGGATAGATAGTAACGAAGAAAACAAAGTTATATTGAAGGAGTATCACTTCTATATAAGCAATGATCAGTATCACTCGAAGGAGCTATATTGAAGGAGTATCACTTCTATATTGAAGGAGTATCACTTAGATCGTTGTGTATGGAAGTTAAAAAATGCTCGCGTATTTCAATGGTTGTGTATGTTGCACAAAAAATTAAAGGTACCACACATTTGGAACTATTTTGATTCTGGGAATGGGAAAGGGGAGTATGATGGAGCAGGTGCATGCATAAAAAGAGCGTTACACATGGAATAAAATAATTTCATAACTACTTCCCTCATTGGAGACGTGAAATCCATTGTTGAATGGTGTTCTACAGTAATGGGAAAGGGAACAAGAACCCATGAAAACCAATCACACATGAAGGGACATGTACATAAATATTTTGGGGAGGTGGTCAATGTAGATCGATCACAGTGGTATTAATAAAAAACTATACAAGGCACTCGTGGATTCCATTTAGTTCGAACATCAGACATTGCAATAGTTGAAATATGAATGAGAAAGATTTCTTTTTTTGTTATTCTTGTGTCATTGCAATCCAAATTTTGATTTGAATTTTTCCTTGCATAATGTTATGGAAATATATATTTGTTGTTATATAGGTTAAAATGGGAAGCTACATGGCAAGGCGTGCAAGGAGGGATTAGTCTATTTTAGATCATAGTTTATTTTTCATTTTTAAAAAAATTCCATTTTTAAAAGATAAAGAATTGTCCCTACCAATTGTAAAGTTTGAAAATTATTAGATTTATGATTCATGGACTTGAGATTATAAGTAGATTTGTCGAAGATCATATTGAAAAATAATCAAAATCTAATTACTTTTATTGCATATCATTGTTCTTAGTTAAATTTTAGTCATTGTGATGTAGATCACTCTGATGTGATGTATTAGTTTGTTTTCTTACAAGTTTGCAATATATATATGGTGATGATGATGATGATGATGATGATGATGATGTTTTAGTAATTTTGAGGCATCCTCTTTTGTATATTATAATTTCCTTGAAATTGTTACTTTAAGGTAGACTCAAGTGTCATCCATAAACTTTGAGTGCTTTGGTTCCTTGTCTATCGACCATATGCATCCAACAAGTGCACCCAAGTGTATCCAGTGCATTGGCAATTAGTTTAAATTTACCAATGTTGAAGGAAATGCATCCCCTACCCATATCAATCTTGACTCACTAAGAGATAGATACCTTTCCTTGCTCTTTCCACTGCTCAAATACTAACTAATCTGAATCAACACTATCAAATGTGTTATCTATTGTTACTTAGGAGTTCTACATAGTTCTAGGTTATAGATTTATTTATATATATTTCACACCCTTTAAGAGTTCTACATTTATAGCCCTAATATTCAACCAATCAATGAGATTGGTGATGATGTTTTAGCTGACATTTACAAAAAGTGACATTTACAGAAAGTACCATTTCATCATATAAAGAACTTAAATAGTGTTACATGTTGAAAATTTTCTTGGGCTACATTGTACAACATTTTGGCAAGCTTAATGGAGAATTTGAGGTATATTTTCATTTTATGTGAGGCTTTATTGTGCACTCATATTTTCTGTGTTGATTTTGTATTAAGAAACCCTTATAAAATGTTGTGATTGCCATTATAATGAACCATGCTTCATTTTGGATAGAGTAATGTGAGGTTTCAACTCTCTTATTTCTATTGTGATTATGTAAGCCTACATGATTGTTAGTATTGGTTCCTGAAGTCTTAACTAGGATGGGAATTCAACCTTTTGTCAAATTTAGGTAATAAGAACCTTAATTGCTTATGGATTTAACACTTAGCAATATTTTCCACCACAAGATAATCATTACTGTGTAACGCAAGTATTTATAATCACTTTATAAAAACAATCATACATTCATACACATTAAATTCATACACTTTGAAATTTATACATTCATCAACATAAAATGCATAAACAATGAGATTCATAAAAAAACATGCCATAAAATGTGTGTGTGTGTGTGTATTCAACATCATATAAATTGTACATTTTTTACAAAATTCCACCTTGTGCCCAATATACAAAATGACAGCAAGTACCCTAACATAAAAGAATAGCCCTATGGTGGCCTAGATAAAAAAAATGGAAATAATTGGTCAATCATTGACCACTGCCACCCCCGTCACCCTTGGGAGCATCCTGGAAATATATATTTCTTCTCTTTCTCAAAGAAGCACCTCAACTGGTTTTGGGCATGGATGTGCTTCATCACTCCAAAGACTGTACAAAGAAAAAACATTGTTACAAGTTATTTTTCCACAATGAATTACAAGACTTGCAAAATGATACTTTGTAATTTAACATAAGACAACTCACCACATACTGTATTGACATCCATGAGGGTCTTACCCTCTTCCGTGACCCCAATATCTCAGTGATGCCACCCTGTGTCAGTTAAAAGGATCAAATCATCAAAATTAAACAAATATGCATAAACTCAAACTCATGATACATAAAAAATTATCATCAACACATTATCTCATTGTGAATAGATCGAGCCTTGATGGATACTCGTTGGCAGGTGGAGCTCTTGAATGTACAAATTTCTATGAGGAAACCTCTACTGTGGTAACCTCGGTGGATGGGACCGATGGAAATGGTGGTGGGGGTAGGTGGCATATGGATGCATCCACTATGGATGGATGTGATGGAAGAGGTGGTGCATATGGCTATCATGCTGGTGCATCTAGTGAGGATGCATGGAATAAGGAAGATGTTGGGGGTGGACAGTGATGGAAACCCACAAGATGTAAAATTAATGGAAACTCCCTTGGCCTAGAGTAAGGTAACCCAAAAGTAGAATCCAAGTTCCCAGGGAGTGGACTAGTACTATAGCTAGCAAATATGTCAATAGCCTACATACATATTAATAATATTGAACTATTAGTACCAAAGAGTAAAATTCAACAACATAAATACAACAATTTGAGATTTAAATCATATTTAAGTCTACACATGATACCTATAATGCAAGTGACTTTTCATCCCGGGTGGACATTCCTTGGCATCGCCTCATCCCACAACCTATAGAAACACAAGAATATTAAAAATTTGACGATGTCATAAAATAAATAAATGACTATGGTGAATTTATCAAATGTGACACATACATGTATGTGGGGTATGCAAAATCATCAAGCTATCTCTATGGCCGCATCAGTGGTGGAGACATGCATTGATTCATCCATGGGTGTAGAGGGTATGGTACATAGATGTAACAACTGCAAAACAACATACAATAAAATATCGATATAAATACACATAATACTATATAAATATATAATGATGAAGAACATAAAGATGTTTAAGATACTAACCTCCTCCATGAAGTTTTGTTGTCCACTGACATCCATAATCCCATAGCAGGTCTTCCTATAACTAGAGCATCTGTGAGGTTCACATGGACGTCTTCTATGTCCATGTTCCCTCTCCTCACTCCACTCTATTGTATGGGGTGAAGATCTGACCCCTCTATAAATGTCACTGGTAGGAACCTCCCACTGAGATAGTGAAACAAAGCTATCATGTTGCACTAGGATCTGAGTCAATGTTGATATAGCTAACTATACCTACTGCAAGCTCTCTGCAACAGGAGGATGTTGGGCAGGGGATCAAGGCCTTCACTTGGGGGGACAAGGACCTAACATGGAATTGCACCTAACATGCTCTCGGTCCTATGTGGACCCTCGACCCACCCCATGTAAGTCACCCATGTTGAAGTAGTTGACATGATGACCCAAAATGAATTCGGCCCATAAGTTTTGCAAAAAATATAAAGGCACCTCCCTGTTATTACAGTGAGGTTTATCAAATACCATGTACCACCTATCCATCCAGTTTTGACTAATTTTTGGGTGGATGCACCAGTCAATGCAAGTTTTTTTCTTGTTCACATGTTGTTCTTCTCTAATTTGAGTTTCTCTAAAAATCTACATCAGTTGTTGTTTTGAGATACTCAAGTCTTTAACTTGGTTTCTATCCAATCCAGTGCTATAATACTCAAACATTCTTTCCCTATATTCATATATAGAAGTCAATTTACCTTGGGAAATTGCAATGGACCTCAAAATGACATCTATTGAAGCATCCAAGGACTGTCTTCTTGGTTCTCTCGTGCTCCTTAATCAATTTACAAGTGCTCTTAATGTGGTCAACCCCTCATCAATTTGGATGTTTATGTTGGGTGGTTCTGGAGGGTTGGGTTTTTCCTCGCCTTGGTATGTTGGTTGGAAGTTTACATCATCTATGGGTTCCATTTTATAATATATGTTTCAATTTAATAAGGCATGGCATGTAAATTAGGTTGGTTTTTTTAATTAAAACAGAAAATTACAAAAAACATCAATACATATTTAAAGAAATTAAAAAAAAACATAAAATAATCTCATTTATTGTAAATTCTCTATAATTATTTTTAAAGGGGAAATATTAGGCAATGTAAGAGGTGAATCTCTAAATTTTTTAGATGATATTTCTCCATAAAATTAAAAATTTCTATGATTTAGATTATTTTAGAATATATTAAATTAATTGAATAAAAGTAAAAATTACTAAATTGGGAGGAAAATAAGAGAAATCAAGCATAACTGAATTGACTAAGACATGGTGGAAATATATTGACATAGATCCTCCTCTCTACTTTCTCAATGAGGGTTAAAACACAAGAGTGATGTGTGCAAATGGGCACAAATCGTGTCTGCTAGCCATTAACAAAACTATATCAGACGAATGCATGCACATTCCTACTGGTGAACCTACGTGGAAAGTTGAGTGGAGGTTCAGGATTTTCTAAACCTATAGCATTAGGAACACATGTACATTCCTGAGAACATCCACGCATTCCTGTGACTACGTGTTCCTTCCCCCTTGACACTTTTTCATCCACCAACTTTGTTCACACACCCATACCTATTATATTTTAATACTTCTTAGGGTATTATAGTTAAGAAATGATGTGGAAAACCTATTTGTATTGTGAATTATTGATTTAATTCAATGAAAAAGGTCTAGATGTTCAATTGGTTTCCCATTTCAAATTTGCAGGGTGAATCTTGTGTAAACTATGAATGTGTCATTGTTTTATTTTTTCTTTTCTTAAGAATATGTTAGCATTTCGTCTCTTCATAGGTTTATTGTTTGTAAATTATCTTGATTTGGTATTAGAGCTACAATTTAGTCAATTCTTTGAAGAGGAAGGGAAATTTGGCCCTACAAAAAAAAATCCTAAGTGGAAGCTCCACATCAATGATTCTTGTGTGTGAAGGAAAATGAGGAAAATATGGGTTATTGTGTCAGTAAAAAAACTCACATGTATGACAAGAAAATACTAGGAAAATATGGATAGGAAGGTGAAGAGTGTTATGAGTAATAAATATCTATGGTTTGGGGTAAGACCATAATAGATAGAATGACACCAAGAAATCAACTCAAATCTCAAGTATGCTAGATAAATGGAAATGCCAACAAAAGAAAGGATAGAAGCCTACCTCCTTCAGACATTCATAGGATACCACCACTGAGATCACAATCCAATCCTTGATACCTACAACTTGTCCTCAACATCCAAGATACACAAGCATATGGAAAATATATGAAATGTCAACATATAAACTAGCATAATCCATAAACATGTATAGAAAATTCACCCATGGAAAATAATATAAACATTTGCAACACATAATTGGATCACAAAATAGTATTTCTATTAATATAATTAGTAGGAGTACATAGGTGACCACCTCCTGCATCAGAATCTTGTCGAAACTGACAAACTAAGTCCCTTCACCTGGGCCTTCACCATCTCACTCCTCCACAAGGAAACATCACAAGTTCTAGGAGTAATTGGGTTCATCCTTCACAAGATAGGGAGAGCTTGGGGGCTAAACATAAGGAGAGTTCAGACTTAAAGGACCAAGGGATTTATATTCAATACGAGGTGAAATTTCTCCAGAGCGTATTTTCTCTCGACTTTTTTCTCTCCTTCAAGGATTGTATATAGCTCAATTTGTAGCCTCCAAAAGGAATTGAAGGGTCCAAACGGAGTGTTTCCAACATATGAAAGGCCAAGGATCATGGATCCCATGAATTGGCATGGAAAACCTGAAATATTTTCAATTTTGAGCACAAAACCCGATGTACATGGGTTGTAATGGAGCAACCTATGTATACACAAGTTGTATAACTATAGCCTATGTATATGCACAAAAATTTAAATTTTTTACTTTTGATTGAGAAAAATGGGGAAACTGAGTTTACAGAGGGAAAGGGAAGGCCATCAAAGCATTATGCATAGAGTGTGGCAAAAATTTCTATAACAAAAAGTATGATCTCACTACGCCTTTGAGATTAATTGTTGTTTAAGGTATCAATAAATCACATACTAAGGAACTATGGGATATATTACAAGCTTTGTATAAGACAATGTCCCTAATAAACAAACTATTTCTTTAAAATACATTGTACCTTCTTAAGATGAAGGGTAGTGACTCCATGATAGAGAATCTTAATTCTTAATTTATCACTATGATAACCTAGTTAGCCAAGTGATATTAAAATGTATGAAGAATATAAATTTATTAGTCATTTATGTTTTTCCCAAATTCATGGGATAATCTTATTGTGGTCATTATTACTACATCTACTTTAAACATTGAGGATGTAATTGCATCCTTGTTACGAGAAGGTATTGAACTGTAAATGCTAAGGACATGGTCTAAAGACACATCACTCTCCAAAAGAAGAGTGGGATTGGTCTAACATTGCATTGGTGATGTCACTTCCTTAGACTTCTCACTCTCCAAGAGAAGAGTGGGATTGATTGAATATTGCATCGGCATGACCACTTCCTCAACTATTGGTTGATAAGGATGCAATACAACATTCCCAAGAGACATGTCACCCCCCAAAACAAGAGTGGTGTTGGACGAAGATTTCATCACCATGA
Organism: Picea sitchensis; assembly: GCA_010110895.2. Classification (NCBI taxonomy): domain Eukaryota; kingdom Viridiplantae; phylum Streptophyta; class Pinopsida; order Pinales; family Pinaceae; genus Picea; species Picea sitchensis. Next base: position 31,254 of record SNQJ01S0061909.1, on the reverse strand, counting down.
ATGCTTCCTCAACCGTTGGTTGAATATGATGCGAGACAACATGGTCAAGAGATGTATCACCCCCCAAAACAAGAGTGGTGGTGGTCGAAGATTGCATCAGTACAACTACTTCCTCAACCGTTGGTTGAATAGATTGTTGGGAAAATGAATATGACTCGAAACTAGAAGGGCCAACAAACAAGAATCATGCATCTTGTACCACGGAAATAGCAGAGCATAAAAGAGTTAGGTGATACCCTTTGCAAATTATACAAAGTAACTTGGGATTATGTCTTGTATGTATAGGCTTCTCAATCGTATCAATTTCCCTAGCATGACTTGTATTGGCTAGTGACATGCTCCCAGCATGACTTTCATAGGCTAGTAGTGGATCTCCAACATGACTTGTAGAGGTTGGTGATGTTTTTCCAATGTGACTAGAAGTGACTAGAGTTAGTCCCCCCAGCATGACTCGGAACGGTCAGTTTCTTTCCCACAAGATGACTTGCAGTAGCTCATTGTTGATATCCAACATGACTTACATAGGTTGGTTTCATGAAATGATTTGAAGGTATCATCCTATATGGGAACACTTGCGAGGAAAAAGTGATATAATACAGATTACTCATGTGAGGATAAACATTTCCCCCCGACGAAGGAATTTCGTTCGGGGGTTTCCCAGATTAGAAAATTGATTTCACCCCGATGTAATACCATAGGTTGGAGGAGGATTTTCCATATCAAAATCATTTGTGGGAAAAGGCATTGTGGATGAAGAATAGATATATGGGATATATGAAGTAGGAACAACGCCCATTTGTCCATTCCATCCTTGAAAATTATAGCTACGATTGGGTCCTATCATAGGAAATGAATGAGGGATATGCCCTCCATAAAACAGGAAAGGATTATAAGGAGGCAACGTGCCCCCTGACCCAAAACTAACATTGATGTTGGGAGTTGGAAAGGAGGATGACATGTGAAAAGTCATATTTGGCATGCACAAATTTAAAGGATTAGAGGCGAGAGTAATTGTCTGAGTACTATAACAAGGAATCCCCATGAAAAACGTGCCAGGGAGAGTGGATATCGATGATTATGAAGTCATACCACTCGAAAATATAAAAGGATTCATCTCCATGGATAGAGTTGAGCTCATGGACTGGGTAGCGCTAACTGAGGGAGTCCTTGGAATCCAGGTAACTGATGATGAGGGAGTTACAAGGACTCCACTAACTAAAGTGGAGGATGGAGTTGACTCAGTACTTAGAATGGGGTGATCGTGAGCCTGAGCAATGGAAATGTACATACCACGTTTATTAATTCTACACCCTTTAGGAGACGTCTTTGATATCAGAACAAACTGTGGTAATTGAATCGAGAGAAATTGAGACTACGAGGAGGGTTGTCTCACTCCACTATGACTAAAAACTTGTGATGCAATGAAAAATCCTAAGGCCAACTAATATACACGCACAGTCCTAAATAAAACTATATGCCAAATGCACACAAACAAGTGAGGATGGTTGCAAGGGGACCTCCCAAACTAAAGAAGGTATGCCTCTCCCAAGAGGGGATGATACTCTCAAAAAATAGAGTGGAGGTAACATAATCATTTATAAGTACTCTTGTGGGATTCACAGTGTGTTCAGTTAGATCCCTTTGAAGAGAAAATCCTCCATAATGTGTGTGTGTTGTATGATCCCTATCTAACTCAGGGTACCTATAGAATAACTCATGTAAGTAACCTGTGTGGATACCTAGGTCATGCAACTAAGGTCATCATGGTATAACCAATGCTTGAGCGAACACTCGTAGGTCAGGTCCTCCATATGGGAAGGGTAGCTAAGATTGAAGCGCAAGAAGAACCAAGGTACCCGAAGAACCACCAGATACAAATAGAACCCCAGAAATATCTATGATGCTATGAAGGTATTGGAGGGATATATTTTCAACCAACTTCACATGACCTCGTGATTATCTCTAGTTTTAGTGGAGTCTCCCGAGGACACAATTTATGCAATGGGTTTCACCACTCCTTGGTCAGACACATATGTTGAATTTTGTAGCCTTGGAGAATTTTACTCACAAAATCCTATTCCAAGGCCCTAAATCCTAAACTTGTTTGTGCACCCTAAAAAATAAAATGTTTCTAATCAATTTTAATTATTACACATTAATTTTAGTGGCTTATGTTTACTCAAAAGGTATGGTTGTGAAACTAATGGTGTTCTGACTCAACATATGAAACAAGCATATGTAAAAAACATTGCTAAGTACTAGTCTTGTTTTTCAAAAGAAATGGTATGCTTCTAAATGTTGTGCACAAGATGCAATCTATTCCATTTTCAATGACAATGCAATCTTTCTTGAAATGCCCAGACTAATGCAATCTAGAAAAAGTGCAAATGCTTCAAACGAAATGCATTTTTTTTGTATTTTCAATATAGGAAAATGAAAATGAAAAAATGAACTAATAACCTCTCAGACATGCCCTACTATAAGAATAGGAAGACAATCCAAGAAGGACACCAAGAAGCTACTACTCAGACCTAAATGCAAGTACTAAACATGAGAATATTAACAAGAATCAAGTTTTCCAAAAATTCAACAAAAAAATAGCTTCTTATATCTCTACAAGAACTCAACAGATGGAACAAAGACCCAAGAAGACTCGGCAACACTTAGAACCCACCTAACAAACACCAAGCTAAGCCAAAAAAGGCTTAGAAAAATATGTATGTGATTGTTCAGGAAAAAAATGCATTTATGTGTGCCCTAGACATTGACAGCTTATGTATGCACGCGATTGTTCAAGGGAAACCCATGTATGCCAATAAAAACACTAACTAGGTAAGTATTAAGCAAAGAAACTCAAATATACAGTAATTTATAGGCTGTTAAGCTACAGGCGAAACAAAAACTTAGGCAAATAGAGATCAATCAAAGAGAAAAATCACCAACAAACCCCAAAAAGGAGAAATCCCCAATGCAGTCGCCAATTCTGTTATGAGGAAAAACTCTATGGTTTGGGGTAGGACCATAACAGACAGAATGACACCAAGAAATCAACTCAAATCTCAAGTATGATAGATAAATGGAAATTCCAACAAAAGAAAGGCTAGAAGCCTACCTCTTCTAGACATTCGTAGGAGACCACTATTGAGATCACAAACCAATGCTTGATACCTACAACTTGTCCTCATCATCCAAGATACACAAGCATATGGAAAATGTATGAAATTTCAACATATAAACTAGCATAATCCATCAACATGTATAGCAAATATACCCAAGGAGAATAATATAGACATTTGCAACATATAATTGGACAAGAAAATAGTATTTATATTAATATAATCAGGAGGAGTACATAGGTGACAATGTCATGTATCATCAACTTGTTGAAACTGAGAAATTGAGTCCCTCCAGTTTGGCCTTCACCACCTCAATCCTCCACAACGAAAGATCACAAGTTTTAGGGGTAATTGGGTTCCTCCTTCATAAGATAAGGATATATTGGGCGTTGAACATAAGGATAATTTAGACTTAAAGGAGTAAGGGATGCAGACTCAATACAAGGTGAAATTTCTCTAGAGTGTATTTTCTCTCAACTTTTCTCTCTCCTTCAAGGCTTGTATATGGCTCAATTTATAGCCTCCAAAAGGAATTGAAGTGTCTAATCGGAGTGTTTCCAACATATGAAAGGCAAAGGGTCATGGATCCCATGACCTTTCATGGAAAATATTTTTAATTTTGAGCACAAAACCTGATGTACGCAGGCTATAATGGAGCAACCTATGTATACACAAGTTGTATAATTGTAGCCCACGTATATGCACAAAAAATTGAATTTTTGACTTTTGATTGAGAAAAATGGGGAAATTGAGTCTGCAGGGGGAAAGGGAAGGCCATCAAAGCATTATGCATAGAGTGTGGAAAAAATTGCTATAAAAAAGAGTACGATCTCACTACGCCTTTCAGATTCTATCAATAAATCCAATACTAAGGAACTATGGGATATATTACATACTTTGTATAAGACAATGTCCCTAATAAACAAATTGTTTCTTTAAAATAGATTGTGTCTTCTTGGGATGAAGGGTGGTGACTCCATGATAGAGAATCTTAATACTTAATTTATCATTATGATAAGCCATTTAGCCAAGTGATATTAAAATGTATGAAGAATATAAATGTATTACGCATTTAAGTTTTTTCCAAATTCATGGTATAAACTTATTGTGGTCATTAGTACTGCATCTACTTTAAACATAGAGGATGTAGTTACATCCTTGTTATGAAAAGAAATGAGGTGAAATTTAATAGTGGTTTGAACCAATGATGCATTTTTTGTGAGAGGTCATCAACGAAATCAAGATAATCCCCCTTGTTTAGAAGGTATTGAATTGGAAATACTAAGGACATGGTCGAAAGACGCATCACTCTCCAAAAGAAGAGTGGGATTGGTTGAAGATTGCATTGACAATGTCACTTCCTTAGACTTGTCACTCTCCAAGAAAAGAGTGGGATCGACCGAAGATTGCATCGACATGACCAGTTCCTCAACCGTTGGTTGAATAGGATGTGATACAAGATGGTCAAGAGACATATCACCCCCCAAAACAAGAGTGGTGTCAGGAAAATATTCCATCAACACGGCCACTTCCCTAACCATTGGTTTAATAGGATGTGAGACAACATGGTCAAGAGATTTATCAGCCCCCAAAACAAGAGTGGTGTCAGCCGAATATTGCATCGGCACGATTGCTTCCTCAACCACTAGTTGAATAGATTGTTGGGAAACTGAAGATGACTCGGAACTAGAAGGGCCAACAGATAAGGACCACACATCTTCTACCATGGAAATAGCAGAGAAAAAAAGAGTTATGTGATATCCTTTGCAAAGTATACAAAGGAACTTGGTCTTACGTCTTATATGTCTAGGCTTCTCAATCATATCAATTCCCCCAACATGACTTGTAGTGGTCAGTGACATGCTCCCAACATGACTTGTAGAGGCTAGTAGCGGATCTCCAACATGACTTGCAAACGTTGGTGATGTTTTTCTAGTGCGACAAGAAGTGACTATAGTCATGCCCCTAGCATGACTTGGAACGATTGGTTTCTTTCCCTCAGCATGACTTGCAACGGCTGGTTGTTGATCTCCAACATGACTTTTAGAGGCTGGTGTCATGAAGGGTTATGAAGGTATCATCCCATATGGGAACGCTTGTGAGGAAAAATTGATATGATATGGATTACCTATGTGAGGATATACATTTCCCCCTGACGAAGGAACTCTGTGTGGGGGGTTGCTATATTATAAAATTGATTCCACCCTGATGTAATACCAGAGGTTGGAGGAGGATTTTCCATAATAAAAGCATTCATTGGAAAATGAATTGTGGATGAAGGATAAACGGATGGGATATATGAAGTATAAACACCACCCATTTGTCCATTCCATCCTTGAAAATTATAACTAGTATTGGGTCCCATTGTAGGAAATGACTAAGGGATATTCCCCCCACAAAATAGGAAAGGATTATAAGGAGGTGATGTGCCCCCCGACCCAAAATTAGCATTGGCGTTGGGTGTTGGAAAGGAGGATGACATGTGTGAATTCATATTCGGCATACCAAAATAAAAAGGATTAGAGGCCAGAGGCATCGACTGAGTACTATAACAAGGAATCCTTGTGAAAAAGGCATCAGGGAGATGTAACAACCCTCCTAGTTAAGGACCGCTACTCTGACAACAGGTGCAATTTTTTTTTTGTTTGTAAAAGTGTGTGCGCGCGTATAGAAGAAACAACCCCCTCAAATCTACATCACCACTCAAACCAACAAGACACAAGTAAGACGAACACAATCAAGACGACCCGACATATCACAGTGACTACAAGAAATAAATGCCCCGGGACCTAAGGTGTGCAACTAGCAGCTGTAAGCAGGAACAGACACCAGGGGTTCGGTACAGTACTGTCACACAATGAAAGAGTCCAATAGTAGAGTCGCAGTAGTGGAACTGTGCCTTTAAACATCCTGAGACTACTGATACGACTCAGAGTGTGTCGCAAGAGTGGAACTGTGCCTTTAAACAGCTCGAGACTCTTGATACGACACTGGATCCCTTCCACCAAATTACACACAGACAAAAACACTAAGCTACAAGAGGTGTCTATATCCCGCCCGACACGAACCGACTACGCACTGCAAAACCACCAAGTATTGCCAAATCAGGGACACTCATGACCTCTACGGGAGATGCAAGTCAGGAGAACTCTAATAACGACCCTCTCCTATTGAGACCCGAAGACATCAATCAGGATCCAATGCACCAATAATTATTATTAATCCACAGAGACCTTACCATTAACGCTTCAATTTTATGAATAAAAACCTAGCAGTCTTAGACCTTATCCCTAACAGTTCAATTAACAATATTAACATTGTGACTCACCCAATCAGCAGTGACCTTGCAAAAATTGAAACGACTCTTAACATTGCAATCAACAAGTAATATCAGGGCAAACAATCATTAAAATTGCGAATTAAAACAATTATTAATATCGAAATTAACAAGTATAACCATTGCAATCATGTTAACCTTAACACTGCAGTTTATGCCTCATCATTAGAATTTCTATTTAAACCATACTATCATTGCTATTAACCAGTATGACCATGGCGATTATCAGATATTGACATTGCGATTCTACCCTCATTAACATCGCAAATTAAGACAATTATTATTATTTCCAATTTGACCAGTATCACCATTCAACCTACAACATGAATGACACAGCGCACAAGACCAAGTGCCCAAGGCACATGAAGGAGGAGCCCACGAGGGTCTTTTACATTACATGAAGGAGCGGCCAGCATACTCTCTGTAAACATTTTTATATCATAAATAAATCCGCGAGAATTTGTTCAGAAAAAAAAAAATCAAGGGTGTAACTTTCTGAGGTATGAACTGGCAGGACGCATATAACACTGACCACCGTCAAGCACACAGTTGGATAAGATGACCCAGAGAATGGATGAGAGTAAAGCAATTCAAAAATAAAAAGAGTAAGCTAAGACGCCCACGGACATGACCGAAATCGCCAGCAGTGAAAGGAACCGTCCCAAACAAATGTCAAAACGAAGGTCAACTAAATAACAATCGCTCACTGAAAAAAAAGGGTGAAACTCCACTGCCAAGTCTGCCCACTGCACCCAAACGGAATTACACTGAAAAATAATCGCACGTGGTAAAAGAACGAAACCTCATTGCCAAAATTCGCCCTCGGTATAAAAACGAAACCCATTGAGAACTGATGTGCCCCCAGTACAAACGAAGGCCCACTAAGAAAGTCGCCCAATGGAAAAAGGGGAGAACCCACTGGAACACACACACCACTGTATATGAAGTAAAAAAAACAAACGCCCCGGTAAAACCCAAGGGAACCCACTGAAAGGAGCCACCACCATTCAATGCCTAGCAAGTAAGAGGAAACCCCACGAAAAGGAGGAAGATGTTGCCATTATAAAAAAAAAACACCCATACTAACAGTACCCATACACCCAACCAAATTTTTGCCCATAAGCTGAGCCACATAAAACAAAAAACAAAATACCTTACACCCCATACGAAATTACCCAGCCCTAACTGTTTCGTCCATGAAAAGAAGAAATAACCCTAACCCCAACTATTTACCCATAACCCTAAACTGAGCTAATTATGGAAACGGGAATTTTCTGAGTTAAGGACGAGGAAAAGACATTTACATCTACACCATCAAAATCTCAGCGGTAACCACTATGCATTCTATTCTACTTAGTTCAGGAACATACCTTGGCCTGATTTGCTTGCAGCAATGATTTTGGTGCTCCAGCCGCTCCTCCTCCTGCTTGTTGACAGCAACGAACTCACTAGTACCTCCCAGCCAAACGCTAGGGGTACTCTTCTTCCCCCTCATCCCCCCGAGCCGCAAAGAGGCCACACACAACTAGAGAGTAACTAGCTCCTTAGCTCGCCTCCAAGGCTGAGCTACCACTCAAATCTGTTGAGGCTTCCCAACTCCTACCAGAAAATCAGTCAGTCTCTATTCTCTCGGCATCACCATACCAATCTGAGCAAAAAGTCCTCTCTTTTCCCCTCTCCCATTCTTTTAACCAGCCTCAAACCCTAATTCTCTTTTTACTTAGGTTTTCCCCCCCTTTTTCTCTTTTGACTTTCTT
>SNQJ01S0061908.1:61267-73046 GCA_010110895.2 Picea sitchensis | reverse complement strand
TCAATACCCTGTTTCTGTCTTTAATCTTGTCATGCTTCTCTTTGAGGGTTTGGTTTATTTTGAAAAGCTCTGCATTTCTGTCAGTCAGGTCTGTATTAGCTTTTTTAATCACCCTTTCCAGGACTTCCATTTCATAGACTTGTTGCAGGAGTTTGTTGATTTTCTGTGATCTAGTTGTTTTAGGCTTACTTGAAGAGGATTTTTCCACTGGTGGACTGTGTGCCTCTGGAGGAGTTGGTGAAGGTAAATTGGAACAATAGTTTGCACCCTGTTCAGTCTGTACATTACCCTGTGTCTCTGCCAATTCTTGTTCCGATTTTGAATCACTGTAAGGTAGGTTTAAAGGGTTATTTCCTGTAGCAGGGTCCTTGGACTGCCCACCTTCAAACTGCAGTTTTCTTTTGATTCTTTTCTTCTTGACAAAGGATAATTCTATGGGATCTCTTGGTGGTGAGATACCTTTCCTTTTCCTATGACTTCTTTTGGGAGTAATAGTCTTTCTGCCACTGGTCTTTTTAGTTTCAGCTTCTGGTGGTTTCTCTCTTTGGAATTCATTCCAGAAAAGAAAGAAACCCCAATCAACATGTTTCCTCTGCAAAGCTTCCTTGACAAGAAGAGTAATAGGCCCCTGGTGAGATAGTCTGCTAGCAACCTTAGTAGGCTTGGCTTTAACTTGTCTGGCCATTTTAGTAAGAGTCTTGTGGAAATAAAAAGGTAGATTTATCGGTTCTCTGCCTGTAAAATAGTTAAGAAGTTTAAAGTGATAGAACATCACTCTGTTATACCGCCCTTCACAAGTAATATATACAAAGATTGCTTTTAACAAAGATTGTCACTGTGGTTGCAAGAAGTACATAGGGATATCCTTTTTCCAGATCAGATCTTTGTGAATGGGCAATAGATATGATCTAAATTCAATGTTAGATGGCACTGTAGATTTAAACCAACAGTCTCATGTCCGTGGAAGACCTGTAAACTCTGCTATAGAAGCTTCATCTATGATAAACTCTTATTTCCCTATCTTGGCAGACCTTCCATCATATACATTTTCAAAATATTCAGCTACTTGTTGATGAAAACTGGTCAGTTTTTTACAGTATGTGAATACCCCTGCTTGTTTGAAAAACTCTACTACATCTGGGTGCGCCTCCAAGTACCAAACCCCATCCACCTCAGACCTCAAAACTGGCCTTGCTTTCGGCATTGGTCAATGTTGACTGTACCTGTGATTATGGGAAACTGAGTGTCCAGGGAGACAAATATTCTAGAATTTAGGAACACAGAGAGTATAACTCATGGAAGAGCCGGTGGGACAGGGTGACACAAAATTCGGATCACCGAGCTCAAACGCTAACCAAGTTTTGGGCGACAAATTGACTGAGAGCATGCCGAAATTTTAGATTTTCGGTGGTATATTCATTTAAATTTGAAACAAGATTGGTTTTGAACTTGCCTGATAAATCGACCTGGCTTAATTGACTTGAGAGCGATCGTTGGACTCTAATGGCGCTTTGACAATCACCAGGGGAAACGGGATTAGGATCTATGGAAACATGTTTAATTGATGAAATCGTGAACTCACGATTATCTCAGTAATCTTCGGAATTCAAAATGATAATGAATGAGGGATTAACGGGATCATGATAGATCGTGTACTTGCGACTAGAAATGGAGGGAGGCTTCATGACAACATGCATGAATTTCAGTATCACCGCCGTGTCTAGATTTTGAAAAGACAAATACGGTTGAAAGGACAACAGAGCTTCAAACTTTCGAATAGACACCATTAGAACGTGCATACCTTCCAACTTGACGAGCTTTCGGCGGTTATGTTTTCATCATTGCGCCAACTTGACAATTGGCTCATGCGAAAGCACGGGCTTTCCATTTTTACCATTGAAACGCTTTCGGTGGTTAACCGCATTCTTGCTTTGACGTCTTAACTGTCGGGAACAAAGGCTTTCGGTGGTTAATGAGCGCATTTTAAGCTCGCCTAAACCACCGAAACCTGATATTCTGACTTTTGCTTGACCAAACCAAATCCAAAATTTCTTTTGAGCTTATCTACAGAATACAGACTCTCTAACCTACTTATAAAAATTTAGGAATAAAATTTAGACCACAACCTATCACCTCAAAAGCAAAATTTCCACCAATTTACTTGAGGAGATAACAGAACCTATGTTCATTGAGGTAACATAACCTTGCATCCTGCTTTACTACCAGTGATACTATGATAACTCTAGATTGGAGAAGTTAGAATTTAGTTTAAACCCCTTTTCATGCGAATGAGTGATTGGCACCTTCACAATCTGCAATTCTCACAAGTCAAAAGAGTATTGTTGCAAGAGCCAACAATCATTGTGGAAATACAACCTTGCAACCTAAATTTCCACCATTGAGGTTGTGATATCTATAGATTGAAAGTANATTGAGGTAACATAACCTTGCATCCTGCTTTACTACCAGTGAGACTATGATAACTCTAGATTGGAGAAGTTAGAATTTAGTTTAAACCCCTTTTCATGTGAATGAGTGATTGGCACCTTCACAATCTGCAATTCTCACAAGTCAAAAGAGTATTGTTGCAAGAGCCAACAATCATTGTGGAAATACAACCTTGCAACCTAAATTTCCACCATTGAGGTTGTGATATCTATAGATTGAAAGTATTAGATCTTAATCCATAACCTTTACAGTTTGAATACATGTGTTAAGTATTCTTTTCAATCTTTAATTTTCACAAGTTATCGTAGTATTGTTACAAGAGCCATCTCTTGTAGAGGCACTAAAGTCATGTAACATGTTTTCCTACCAGTGAAATTGTGACAAACTTAGGTTGAAAGAATCAGTTCTTGTTTGAAGTCTTGTAGATCAAGTTAGCTTGCAGTTTCCCTTTAATAACTAGTTAAGAGATTTCATTAGTAATTGATTATCATTGTTAAGTTTGGATTTCATTCATAGTTTAAAGGATTGTAGAACAAGTTTCAAAGATAATTCCATCACATACAATGATTTACCTCACAAGTTTACCAACCCTGGATTAACATAATAGTGTCCCATTTATGTAAATAAATTAGACCAACAAGCTTCTAGCTGCAACTTCCACATTCCAAAATTTTGTTCTGAGAATTTCTCGATTCTCCATTTGTCTATCTCCTCTATTTCTACAACTGCTCACATAAAACTTTGCTATAATACCAATTGTTATAAACAACAAAAAATACAAATGCATTGCATCACAATAAACAAAAATGAAGCAAAGGAAAAACAACACACATAGAGACACAAAAAATTAATGTGGTTCACCATTCTACATATGGCTACATCCATGGGAAAGTGGGTTTTCTCCACACCCTTCTTAAACCATAACTATTTTTTAGTCATTACAATATAGTCGACTAAACAAGTAGCCCCATATATAGGTGACCTCATAGTCCTAAACTATAAAGTGGTATTGGAATTCAATGGGCATAAAACCACTCATTCCCAATAATCGAGTTGTAACCAACACACATATTTACACCCATATAATCTAAAAATAGATTTTATTGCAAATTTTCGCATAAAATTATCATAGAAATTATAATCGCCCTCTAAATCGAGCTTCACATCCCAACACCCAATACGGGAGAAAACCCAGCTAGAAGCTGAGGTCTATGCTTTGCTCTCTTTTCTTCAGTTATGAAATGTAAATACAAAGAAAGAGGCCCTCACTACGGAGTTTCCTTTGACATTGTGGCCTAAATGGCTGCTACAAAATATTCTATCCTTGATTATGCTCTCAAAACCACTCCTATATTCTATGCTCAATATGGAATAAGTGCAAAGATAAAGAATGGAACCCGTTCTCCTCTTTGAGGCCTAGTATTTAACATAGCCTGACAGTTGTCTAGGGTTAGGTTTTTTGCATCCTCAACTCACAAATAGTTATAAGGTTTTGGTCCTACTATAATCTCGTTGAAATTCCACATGTTTATACCCCCACATGTGTGAGTAATGAGGGATAACATGGAATCCACTTGTACCATGGTGGTCAACAAGGTAGACCAACTTGTAGGAGGCATAACTTCCACATACGAACTCCAATTGAGGTGATTTTTGCACTGTTGGAAAGGTCTCATTGTGTAGAATAAAATTAGGGGGATATAACCTATGCTTACAAATTTTTGACCCAAAAAAATTCCTTTTTATGCCTCAAAATGGATCGGAAAGGTTCTACACCCCAAATTTCCAAACTAGGACATGCCACTAAAATGGGTCCTGCAAGCCAATTCCTCCAATTTTCCCACCCAAAAAGTACTAATATAAATTACAATTTTTGTAATGATCCATTCAAGATCACACCTCCTAATTTAGGGAGGATTTCGGTACCCAAAATATTTTATTGAATGAGGTGAGGAAATATTTCCTCTACCTTGTCCCTGTATTACCATTTTTCCTTGTCTGGAAGTTGTCCTTTCAACCCAATATGTCAAAGGTCATGCTACCCCTATCCGGTAGATTTAGACTTCTTTTGCAAACTTGTATCTTCTACCAACTCTGCTTGAGATTCTGGTGTTAAGTACTCCTATGGTAGGTAGGACCTACTCCTCAATCTCCTTATCCAACATGGAAGGCTCAGAGAGATTCAGATTCTCTGCATTCACTATTGAGTAAATGCACATATATGGAGGTAGACTGAGTCTATAGGTGTTATCACCCACCTTCTCCAATACTCAAAAGGGCCATACCATAGAGTGTTGATCTTCTTACCAAAACCATGTAGACTTTCCTTTTTCAGCTATAACCAAACTATGTCTCCCACTTGGAATGATTTTTCTATTATATGTCTATCATGCCAGGCCTTGTACCTTTCCTATGACTTCGTCAGCATCTCCTATAATTTCAAATGTATCTACCCAATATTTTCAACAAACTTCGATGCTTTCAATGCTTCTCCTATGGCATCTTCCCTAACTGCTTCTTGTTGTCCATAAACAACATCCAAGGGAAAAGGTGGCAAATACCCAAACCAAGTTTCAAAAGGGAACTTGCCAGTAGAAGTATGGTCTACTCTGTTATAAGAGTGTTGAATGTAGATCAGATTTTCATCTTAGGTCTTCGGATGATTTTGATTATAACCCCTCAAAAGTTGAACAAAAGTCTTATTGACTACTTTTGTCTATCAATCTATCTGTGGATGGAATGTAATAGATATCTTCAACTTCATGCCCATCCTCTCCCAAAGTGTAGTCCAAAATGTGTTGAGAAATTATGTATCCCAAAGTGCACCTAGACATGTTCAAAGAACATGCTTGTTGCCTCTTGTCTTTTGATGGACTTTTTACAAGGCATAAGAATATACAACTTTTTGAACCTGTCAACTACCACATAGATAGTCATGTCCCTCCCTAGTTGTTGGAAAACCACCAACAAAATCCATGGAAATGTTTTCCCAAGGACAAGTGGGTACAAGTAAGGGATGGTATAAACCTTGTTTCCTATTACAGGGCTTGTTGGTACAACAAATCATGCATCCTCTAATATAATGAGCTACAACTTCTTACATTATAGGCCAATATACATATCTTTTCAAGTTAGCAATTGGCTTCCCAACACCAAAATGTCTTGCGACCTTGGAGATGTGAGCCTCTTTGATAAGCTACAATATTTCACCTTTAGGAACACATAGCTTGTCTAGCTCATAAAGTAAATCATTCTAGAGATGATAGTCAGTTTTACCATCACCTTATTCTACATGAATTTGACTTTGTATCTCTTGAAACACATATCTAAAGTCCTCATCCTCTATGTATGCCTATTTGTATGCATCATGGGTAAAAGGCTACATGTGCATAAGAGTTCCCAAAATTGTAATCTTGGATGTGGGTGACCTTGAAAGCATGTATGCCAACTTATTAGTGTTTCCCTACTTATACTTGATGACTAGATGAATTTTTTGCTAAAACCCCATCCACTCGTAAAGTTTGGTTTGTTGTAGCTTACATTGGGCCCGCAAATACTATAGTGGTTGGTGATTAGTGCGGATAATGGTTTCCTTGCGCATTAGATAGTGCTTCCACTTCTTAACATCTTGAACTAGGTCATAGAGTTCCTTATCACATGTAGGGTAGTTTAGGACTCCCACGTGAAACATTTCATAATGATAACATATCGACTTACCTCATTGCATCAAAACCTCTCCCATTGTATATCCACTTGCATATGTCTCCACTTCAAAAGGTTTATATAATTTAGGCAACATGAGAACTGGTGCTTTACCAATCTTTCATTTTAGCTCATCGAAAGCTTTTTTTTTATTCTTTCCCCACTGGAAATTCTTACCATTGGTCATTATGGTGTGGAGTGATGCAACTACTACCAAAAAATATGCTATGAAATTTATGTAGGTATAGTTTTGCCCCAACAAAGCTCCTAATTTCAGTGACAATAATAGGAACAAACCACTTCATGATGACCTCCATCTTTGCAAGATCTATCTTGAGTTCCCCTTCACCATTCACATACCCCAAATACACCAATGACTGCTGAGCAAACTCACATTTCTTGAGGTTTTCCAAAATTGATGTTTTTTCAGAGTCTCTAACACCTTCATTTGATATGAGATGTGTTCCTCCCAGGTAGATATATAAACCAATATGTCATCCAAATACACTATTACAAATGAATCTAAATAGGGACGCAATACATCATTCATCAATCACATAAATGTAGCCAGTGCATTACATAAACCAAAATGCATGACCAACCATTAATATATACCTTGCCTTGTCTTGAAGATAGTCTTCTAGGTGTCTTATTCTTTCACACATACCTGGTGGTATCCTGATTTGAGATTCAACTTGGTGAATTACTTGGCTTGTTGCAACTGATCTAACAAATCATCAATCATGGGTAGAGGGTAGCGATTCTTGATTCTAATCTTATTCAAAGTTATGTAGTCAATACACATTTGCCAAGTCCCATCCTACTTGGGTATTATGATGATAGTTGACCCACAAGGTGAGGTGCTTGGTCAAATAAATGCATGCTCTAGTAGCTACTACAATTGTTTCTTCACCTTGTCTGCTTCCAAAATATACTCTCTATACAACCCAATATTTGGTAATGGGGAGTCGGACATCAATTGTATCTCGTGCTCCACTTCCCTCTTAGGTGGAAACCCTTTAGGCTCTTGGAAAAATCCCCCTCTATGCCTACAACAACTCCTCCAAATATTGTTTATGCTCTTTTGTGCATCCTTCCAAGGATGCCTTTACTCTTACCGATTCCTCCATTGGTTGAGTTTATCTTAAGAAAAGCAATACACACTTTTTACTAGAACTTATCAACCTTTTGGCTTTGTTATCACTTACTAGAGAGATCTTTGACTTGACTTTTTGTGCATTGATGATGTGTGACTTCCCATCCTTGATCAAGCAGTATTGGTTTTCTCTCTCCATGAATATTGCATCCTTTATATACATGTAGGGGTTTTCAAACACTTCACCACACACATCAAGGGGTACTACATCTAATTCCACTTCATCCATAAAATTTTCACTTATAGAAAACTTGATCTTACACTATTTAGTGACTATGATTTCTACATCCTTATTCTCCCATCCCAATGGATATGGGCTTGGATAATCACAAACCTCCAACCCAAGCTTGTTGACCAAATCATTTTCTATGAGATTGGCCTATGAACCGGAATCGAATAAAGCATCTACCTTGGTCCTTTTGACCTAGATCTTAATATGGAAGAGTTTTATCATATCCTTCTCTTCCTTGTGATCAAGGCTACTCACATTCACCTCCTTTTGTACTGAAGTGCAGGAAATCTTCTCATCCACGTCCAAGATACTCTCTACCTTGTTGCCCAATTCCTTTCCTAATAGGTTCTTCTTCTTGGAATCCTTCTTAAGTTTCTTTGGATTCAACTCTAGATGTAGCTTCCAACATATGTCTTCAATGTGTGACCATCAATATTACAATGGTTGCAGTGATTGTTTGGATCCTTGCATTGATGTGCAGTGGTTGTCGTATTTTTGTCTTTCCCTTTCCACTTCTTCTTCCCCTCCTTGGAAGATTCATGGTGATTTATCTATTTAGAACCACTTCATTACCCTTTCTTATGGCCTATGTTCTCTCGATATTGTACTTGCACACAGACCTCATCAACGGACCTTTGTTTGAAGAGCATCCCTTTCTTTTACAAATGGCTATGTATACCCCCCAGATACTTGAGGAGTACAACTGGGTTCTTGGGAGAGATACACAACATGATCACCATCTTCCTGAATTCGGTGGTGTACTCTTGCGCACTTTTCCCTTACCTCTACTTGAAGTGATGTCAACGAATCCATTAGTCCTCTACATACCCAATAGAGTAGAAATAGGACATGATGAGGGTTATTAAATCCTCCCACCTTGTTACTGGTGGTTCACCCTCTAGCCTAAGTGTCTTTCTATGGATTTCCCACAAGTTTAGTGCATGGCCCTTTTGTTTTAGTCAAGCAAATGAAATTTTCTGCTCTTCATCTATATTATGTACATTGAAATACACTTCTAATTGTTGCAACTAATTATTCAACTTAAATGACATTGATCTCACCTTAGTATGGCTTTATGTCAACTTTTAATTCCATTTTGAATAGAGGTTGTGAAGGAGTGATGGCACTAGAACTTGGTTTTTCTTTCTCAGGCCATTTTTCCAACTCAATTTCAGGGTCTTCATTATCTGATGATTTCTCATCCTATCCATCTTTTGAGTTAGAGCTAGCAACCTCCTCGAAAGGTTCGAACTTGTTCACTAGTGCCACCATGAGGAGAGCTATGTTGTGAGAGATATCAACAACTTGCTCTTACATCCTCGAAAATCTCTCTTCCAGTGCATTACAAGGGTTGTTATGAACAGACTCTTCTGTCATGGATAGGGTTATGTGACTTCCCTCTTAAGCCAATGTAGGGATCCAACAAATTTCCACAAATACCCCAAAGTAACCTTGCTCCAATACCAATATTATCTATAAATTGTCGTGGATATTCCACTGGAACAATTTGTCAAAATATATCTTGTATTATACTAAAATATTTTATTAACGTGGGTTTATTTCCTTAGATCTCATATTTATTATCACTAGCTTATTGCTCAAATTAAGAAAAATAACTAAAAATGAAAATGAAAGAAATGGAAAATAAACACACCATCCATACAAATGAACACAAGATGTATCCAAGGAAACCCAATAAGGGAGAAAATCCATCTAGAAGGTGAGACCTATGCTCTGCTCTCTTTTCTTCGGTTATGAAATGCAAATGCAAAGAAAGAAGCACTCATTATGGAGTTTCCTTTGACAATGTGGCTTGAATGAATGCTATAGAATATTTTCCTCCTCTGTTATGCTCTCAAATCCACTCCTATATGCTATGCTCAACTATGGAACAAATATAATTCTAAATAATGGAACCCTTTCTCGTCCTAGTGGCTTGATATTTAACAAAGTCCGATTGTCATCTAGGGTTAGGTATTTTGCTTCCTCCACTCTCAAATAATGATAAGGTTTTCGACCTTTTAGAATCTTCTTGAAAGTCCACATGTGGTTATCCCCACATGTATGAGTAATGGGGTTGACGTGGTATCCACTTGTACCATGGTGGTCAATAAGGTGGGTTAATTTGCGGGAGACACAACTTTCAGATATGAATTTTGATTGAGGTGATTTTTGCAACGTTGGAAAGGTCTTGATATGTAGAACAATGTCAAGGGGATGTGACTTGTGCTTGCAAAGTTTTGACCCCAAAAAATGTCGTTCGATGCCTCAAAATGGATTAGGAAGGTTTCAAACCCCAAATTTCGAAACTTGGCCCTACCACTAAAATGGGCCCTACAATCCAATTCCTCTAATTTTTCCACCCAGAAAGTACTAAGATAGATGAAGAATTATACAATGATCCATTCCTAATCATAGATTCTATAATTTGACCATTATAACCCAAGGACTAGATTTATGTGTAGATATTATATGATTAATCCTTCATCTAATTTTAAAGGATTAACTAAAAAATTTACTTACTACAGGCCACAAACCCACTTGGTTGGTTTACATAATTTGTTTAGAGGAAACCTATATGTTACTTCTCAGGTTCTCACTTTGTGCAAAAGTCCCTAAACACATAGTGTTAAACCCTAAGTGCAACTTAAGTAAACTACCCATTATCACCTATGTTCTTTCCTTTCTCACTTGAGGCTAGAAGGGTTCTAGTCAAGGGGGGATTCCCTATGGTTAACTAAGTTCAACATGTGTAGTATAGAGTGGGAGCAAGAGAGAAGTTATAAAACATAAATGAAATGGAGAAAGTTTATAAGTTTGGGTGGTGGATGAAAGGGAAGATATGTGCCTTATCTTGTTGGGCTATGGGGTCAAGTTAGGCTCTTAAGATGACTATTTTTAATATAAATCAAGGGCTATAAGAATCCAAGTAACATGCCCTAAAACAACCTTTATTTGGTCACTAAACCCACAAGTTTAATGGGGGAGAGGGTTTATCTAAGATCCACTTCTCAACACAATTCTAGAGGTGGACACCACCAAAGATTATCTATAAATGCATTAATTTAATGAAATCGAACACATAATGTTTTCCTCTTGAAGGTAAGCAACGTAAGAATAATTAAGGAATATGTAATATTCTCCAATGTAGTGATTATACTCCTCTATGACCCTTGAATTAACTTTGCCATTCATGAACCTTTACAAATTAGCTTCCAATGGTGTGCCTAGAACACACATAAATAAAGAATAATAATTATCACCAAAAAATTGTAGACAAAGATAAGAGCATTTTATTCCAAAGCTTGGGAGCTCTTTCACTCACACTTTACAAATGGAGAGAGAAAACCCTTATATAGGTTTAAGCTCAACTCTCTTTTACAATAAAATAATATTTTCCTTATTTTTTTCTCCAAGGAAAACATTATAAAATATTAAAATATTTACAATAAAATTCTGAGTGGATGAATTAGGACAAAAAGGCCCATGGAAAATACTAAATATAAGTTTCTAGATGAATGTGATGCCACATGTCATCTTCCACGATATTCTATCTCTTACAAGGTGAAATGCAAATGTCATTTGTCCTCCTCATGTGCAAGGGTGCTCCTCGAGAAATAACAACCTAAATGAGATAATATAAATGTTAAATCAATGAGGTAAGGCGAATCTCCAAAACAGATGAGTAATTTCTAAGTGTATAACCCCTCATGAGGGTGTTCTTCTAGATATACATGCAAATGCCAAGTGTAATGGAGTGCTTCTTCTATAAGCCTTTTTTCCAAGAAACAATATAAAGTATATCTTTGGACAAGTGTGCCCTTGGTATTTGAGCTTTTTGGACCACTTTGACTTGGTTGAAACAATAAAATATTCCTTCCTTTAGTGTGCCCTAGGAAAGAGTGCCTTGTGTCCACATAAGAACCACCACCATAAATAAATATTCATGTATGCATATGCCCTTGAAGAGAGAGATTAGAGCACCGTTGATATTTATTCCCTTTGACCAAGTCAACATTGAAGAAACCACAATTGAAAGTGTGCCCTCGGTATTTTTGAAAATGGATCCACATCAAAATCATCTTAACTCCTCAAATAATGTGCAAGTGGACCTCCTTTGACCAAGTCAAAGCAATTACTAGTCATTTCACAATGTGTACAAGGTGTGAATATGTTAGGATATTTAGACACTTAGGAGTTAGTTAAGATCTACTTGGTCTAATATGTCGTTAGGTAAAAGT